>CM076649.1:1619174-1753644 GCA_038496675.1 Rachycentron canadum | reverse complement strand
CCCCCCCCCACATTGTGTTTTCAGGGGGAACAAAAGGGAAACCGGTCGGTGTGTTTGTAGAATTTGTTCATTGTAAGAGACAGAAGACAATATTGCGTGAACACCTGGAAATGTCCTGTTTACCCACAAACTGGGAACTTCTAATACCAACCAGAACCAACACAGGGAGAAAATAGGTGAACACCATGAATCATCCCTTAAAGTGTCACTGATTATCTATGTTTTTGCGAGGTGTAAAATATAATGCTCATAATGAATATTCAAGAAATTAGTTTACTTCACTTGCCTATACTCAGCTTTTCTGTAATGCTCTTCCTTTAGGAAGAGAAAGATTGACAAAGATTCCTTTGTCAGATGTTTTGTATTGTGTTGTCATTTTTTTTTTATTTGTACAATTTGTCTGATTTCTTATACTCCCATTTCATCTGTGTTGAAAAGTTTTTCATGAAATGTTATTTTATTACAAAAGTTTTAAAGGTTTTGTAGTTTGTTTTTGTTTCACTTTGCTGTGACACATCTCCTCATTTCAGTATTTTTAGCCCTGGAATGACAACCTTTGATTATTGTTTCTATCATTGATCAAGCAAATATGCCAAACATGTGATGGCTCTTGATTTTCAAATTTGACAATTTACAACAATTTGGTTTGGTTTTCGATCTTAAAACACTGTCAACTTACGGTAATTAGGCTTTGTATGATTGGTTACCTACAAAAATGCCTGAAAGGCACCTAGATATAACAAATACAGAAGTTGAACAGTGGATATAAATAGAAAAGGCTGATACTTTCTGTGGCCCCAAAATAAATACTTCCATCAGAATGACACTATCACAAACTCAATAATTCATCGCAACCCTATCATTGATAAACTGTACATGAACATAATGAACTGTAATGCTGTCACAAAGACTAAAAAAAACATCCCAAGACAGAACTGTACTGCAAATTATTTATAATTGCAAAATGTTGTGTAACAAACTGTTTTTGATAAATACAAGCATTTAACAAAGCATTATCTAAAAAAGTTGACTTTCCATCACAGCCACAAAACACAAATAGATATGATCATATTTTCATTAGAAAAAAAAAAAAAACATTAAAAAAACAACTCTCAGGCCATGATATTTATATATTTGCATATTTCAAAATATTGAACACCATTAAATTTCTGTTTTAAAATAACAGGGATAACTTAAAAAAAAAAAAAAAAAAAAGACAGTTTCACACTTAGTTACAGTCAGTCTCTGTCCTCACTTGAGCTTCTATGTACATATGTACATAGTAGAAACTTGTTTGAATTACTGCACAAATGCCATTCTCACTTTAGGTGTCTCATAAGATTAAAGCAAATGAAAAAGAAAATAAGTGCCAAAAGCAGGGCTGTGCAGAGCGCAGCGTACCCAAATTGTTCCTTGGATAATTTAGCGTCCAATGAAACTGAGACAAGAAATCAATGTCACATTTTCGTAAATCATTTTGAAAAAGCGGCAAAAAAAAAAAAAAAAAATCATTGTAAGCAGTTTAAATCTACAGGAGAAAACTGGCGAATTCCTCATGAAAGGAAAATCAATGTCAGAAGAGAAGCTGCTTAGACGGTTTCTCTGCATTCAAGCTTTGTATTCAAGAGCGGTGAGAGTCCTATTGTGCGAAAAGGCAAAGGAGCATCTACTGAATAAAAATGAGCAAATTAATGAATGCAATCTTCTGTTCCCAGCAACAGTCATTTCTCACATTCACATGCTAACAAAACTGTACAAATAACATGTCTAATATAATAATAAATTCAGACTTCACTCGTGTGTCTTAATGCCTCAGTTCAGTAACGACTGTTGCAGCGTGACCCAACCTAGTCACAGCTGAACAGGTAGTGCACTTTGGCACTGCTTGTTCTTTTAGCCTTATGTTCTCCACTGAATGAATCACCTCATTTACACCTGCTGTTATCACAGAATCAGTGTTTACATGTGCTACCTGGTTAATGACGTTTGATAAAGGCCTCTTGGCACCACACTCAACCACACCTGGTATTAATATGTGCTCGTATCGTAATTCTGCCCACATCGTGATCGGATCTTAAAATTTACAACGCTTGACTCACGTTTCCTTTTCAGCGAAAGAGGTTATCTGTGGCCTTGCGTCAGACAGGTTGAGATAACAAGGAAAAACTTTCAGGTGATCTTTCGCCTTGCTCTTTTGCTCAACCGGAGCACCTGGTGGCCTCCGGGTTAAGGTGCTGACCATAAACCTGAACATCCTTTGTTACATGTTGTTTCTCCTCTCTCCCTCTCATTTCCTGTCCGCTCCCTCTATGGTTAGCATTCATACCTGGCTGAGATCTGATCACAATACGAACCAGACCAGCTCAAAATCTAGTCTGGTGGAACTGATACCAGTGTGATTGTTCAGCATTCATTTGCACCTGCATTAACACAGGTTTCTTATCCACATCAGATATCTGGATACAGCTCATATGCGTGAAAATGAGCTGTTCTGCCACATCAATCAAAGATATTTCCTCATTTAATGTAAGAATCCACATTTTGGAATTTGGCACAGCTCTCATTGTGGCTTCATTTCAGTCCCCTAGAAAATAAGTTTAAGTGTATGTGTATGCTCATGCCTCCTATGGTAAAACCAGTATCAGGGCAGCCAAGGTTTCCAGTCACATTGAGCTGATGCAGGTGAGTATGAGCAGTTTGTGGGGTCAAGTCCAGCTGCAGTGAGATTCTGTATCAAAGGAACCAGTCTAGTGGAGAGGAGGCAAGGTCACAGTGCAGCCAGTACTCTGTGCTGTCAGTGCTACAAAGATGCATCCTTTGCCCTGTGCTAAGATTTTACACACTGCTCTTCTCTCTCTATCACTCACACACACAAAAATACAGATGCACTCAGACCAATGCACGCATACAGTCCTGCTATGAGTCCTTAAGCATGTTGATGCGTGCAAAGATCTTGAGCGCAGGCCCCAGTTTAATGTTCATGGTGCTCATGAGGTGGTCCTCCTTTAACAGGAGCAAGGCCTGTCCATCAATCTCCTGAGACCGAAACTCGTCTGCAATCTCCTGACAACCTGCATAAACAACGGAGGAAGAAATACAAGCTGCAGTTAATCAAAGTAAAACAAAATTCATACGCACAGCAGAGCTGTAAAACTGGCCGGTTCAGTATTGAAAGCTTTATGAGTACATTTCTGGGGCCTGAATTTACTCCACTGACCTGGCAGTGAACGAATGAACTCATAAACTTCTTCCACATTCCACTTGGTGGGGTCATTGGGTAAGAAGCGCTGACAGAGTGAAGGCGCATCTCTCCCAGCGCAGCCCTCTTGATCCGAGGCCCGGCTCGGTTGCCTGTGGACAGGGACCTGATTTGGGGCCGGTGCAGGAGCCATGGGTCCTGAGCTGGCTGCTGACAGGGGAGAAGGTGGCTCCTCGTAGCTGGACATGTCCGAACACGGGCTGGACTCCTCCTGACTGGGCTGTGAGGGATGTGGTGAGGATACAGAGCCGCCCTGAGTCTGCTGTGGTGAGGGGGACAGCTTCTGAAAAGGGAAACATTCAGGTATGGCGTCAACGCTCGGCATTTGAGAAATAAATGGGCCATTAGTAAAATACTGCGGGGACACTGTGTTCGTCACAGTAAAGATTAAAAGGGCAATACATTAGATTTATTCTGTACAATGGCTTCAAACGATTGTAATATACCCACAGGGAGTTGATAGAGGTGTTGGATCAATACCAAACCCTCAACAATTACTTTGTCAGGTGCTGAACTCTCTGGATTATAAAACTCAAACTCACTTAGTCTAAACATGAGACAAAAGCACCCCCCAATGGAGATTCCAGATCCAACCCTCAATACAATGTAAATACATTTAGCTTTAAAACATGAAAAGATTGTGTCTGAGTCAAAGAAATTGTGTATTTTCAGTATAAGATATGGTTATAAATCAAGATGTATAATTTATCTTAAAATACTGAAGCCTCCAATGACACAAAGTTATATTAAGTAGTTAAGATAATTAAATGAGAGGGAAAGAGCTGCAATAAGTATGTAGAAGTACTATGTCAAAGTTTATTGGATGAGTGGTTTAAAAAAAAAAAAAAATAATAATAATTTCAAATTGTCTACATAACATGTGCAGAAAGCAGAAAATCTCAACTAATTATTTCCCACTTTTGCTGGTCACCAGTAAAGGCTGACAGGGATCATAGACCACGTAATGACCCTTTAAAGACAGAAGGAGATGATCAGGCACTGACACAAATGATGCTTAAATTCATTAAAAAGCATGAGGCGTGAAAAGTGCAGGGTATAAAATGTGCAGTCGAGGCAGTATGTGATGGGACATGAGCTGTTGATGAGGAAGTTTTCCAGCAGTGAATGTGTGTGTGTGTGTGTGTGTGTGTGTGTGTGTGTGTGTGTGTGTATACCTGCTTCTTAGCCTCTATACTGGAGCGACCCTGAGATCTTCTACGCCAGCGATTTGTTGGTTTACTCCTCTCTGGACGGAAAAGGCCTATCCGCTTAGTACAGCCCACATTGTACCTGTTTAAAGAGCCATTATTTTATTTAGATGATGAGCAGTTAATTGTTAAAATAAAAAAAAATAAAATAAAAAAAAAAGTATTACGGGACATTTTATAGGACTTACCGCTTTGCACAAACCACGGAGCAAAATCTTTTAGAGCCCTTGAAGGTGTAGGCAAAGTCGACCCAGCCGCAGTATTCACAGGTCAGCTTTGGTTCTTGTTCTTTTTCTGTGAAAGGGAAACCAGCATAACCATGACACACACTAAATTTTCAGTGGTCAAATTCTGCTGTACATCATTCTTTCTCATATTTACACATCATTCAAGTGACATTTCTGCATCTGCTCCAGACATCAGGGAGATGGTTGAGGCCCAGTGTATCGGTGCAATTCACATCTTGATGCACTCAGCAGCTTTCTGTGTCACGCAGCTACATGCATTAAGCAGCCTAACAAAGACTTTATTTATTACTATTATTATTATAATATGAATATTTAAAACAAACCTTTGGTGTGTTGAACTGCATCAAATACGATTTTCTGGCTCCCTTAATTTTGTAATAAGGATAATGTAATGTGTTTAAAGCCATTGATGACAGTTTGCTTCATCCTGCATGTGTTTAACTTGTGATGTCAAGGCAGTGGTAGATCTTCGATTTAACAATGACTTTGCAGGGTCTCCAGTTAGCTAACCTTATCAAATATTTACTCAGTATGCACTTTATTAGGCACACCTGTGAAATCTAATGCAATACACTACACCAATTTGGCCTAACTTAAAATAAACCAATTTTTATAGGTATAGTAATACGTTTAATTATTTAAAGTTTAATTCTTAACATTTTTATTATTATGTTATTATGTTGTGTTTTAATAGACCACATCATACTGAGAGATGTTTTGTTCACCCCCCAGTTACAAACATGAGGGGGGAAGAATATTAGAAAGACATTTCAGTCTACTACAACACCATCACTAACTGTCAATCACCTCAATAACAAACATACAGTTGTATTAAAACTGAACATTAAAAGCTTCATAAGAGGTAGAATATGTGGCACAGCTCTTGTCGTGGATTGCACTAGATTATACTGGTGTGTCTGACATTACAGTTATTTACAGACTGGCGGTAGTTTAAAAACATGACTGACAGATATCATTTGGCATGTTGAATCTGGTCTGGTGGGGTGGAAATAATGAGCCACACAACTACAAAAACTGATCTTTGTGCCTCACCTGGCTGGTTCATGTCCTCCGGCTCGGAGTCACTGTTTGCTGCGTTGCTGACTGGAGTTTTGTCAGGGTCTGAGGAGAGCTGATGATCCAGCTTCTTCGGGCTGTCCATAAGAATGGGCAGACGCTCCACCTTTTGTCAGGTAGAAAATATTTGCAAATTGATTAATGAAAGACTCATGACTAATCAAGAGAAAATGAATTGGAAACTATTTTGATCATCAATTTTTAAAAATCAACAGATTTTCTTGGCTTCTATGAAATGGTTAGGGTTAGACTTTTGAGACCAAATAAATATATTTTATGATATAACCTTGGGCAGTGGGAGGTTTACTGAGTAATTGAAAATAAACAGCAGATAATTCAGTAATCGAACAATCTCTCATGGCAGCCACAATGTCCATATGACATGGTTTAAAAACACCAACAGAGTCCTATTTCATTACCTATGAAGGGCCAGTTTTCTTGTGCTATATAATAAATCTACTGAGAAGTTGAGGTGAATTTAGACACGTTCAGTCTTAAACTCATGATTTGATTCAGTGGATTAATAGTACTTCTAGAAACTGTTAGCTGACCAACATTTTTGACAACGCTCTAAGGGAAAAATACCAAAAAAAAACTATCATAGAAGAATTGCGTTTTTTCTGTTGTTTATTATTATTGAACTCCTTTTATACTGAAAATAACAACATATTTCACAGTCACACTAGTTGAATTTTTTAGCAAAAAAAAAAAAAAAAAGGTTACAAAATTATTGAATCGTTCTAGATAATCCAAATATCATTCTCAAATTGTATCAGAACCATGGGAAAAAGATATGTATCGTATCATTGTAAAAGTGTATCGTTACACCCCTAATCTTTTAGATTTGGACTCATGGTCAGGAACAAAACAAAAACAAAACAAGCAATATCTAGATCGCAACACCTCCACTGCAGTGCTAATGATTCATAAATTACATAAAATAAACACCAGCAATAAATGATAAATACAGTCTTCACTTACAGGCTTAGTTGAAAGTCATTGCAATATAGTTAATTTGACCTGCATATAAACTACATTATTCTTTTGTTCAGCCCTGGATGGAGAGCATTTACACCAACTGTCCAGTAGGAGGCAGTGAGCTCAAAGTCTAGAAACAACAATAAACACATTATGTTGCCATCACAAAATTAATAGTTTAAGGTTTGTATCATTGTATCTTTATCAACAGCTAAAAAACAAATGTCAACGACAGGCATACTGATACACTGTATAATCAATGTAAGATTTAGCATCATATTAAAAGGGAGATGACTTAGATTAAAGAAGGGTTCTGATGCCTTGAGAGAACAATGTGGCTCATTATACCTTCATCCATCTCTATTCCTTCACAGCTACATAGTCCAACCTCACTATAATTAATGACTGAATCAAACAAGCTGTGAGCTGTCACTATTAGTAGTAACAGAGGGTTTGTGTTTGTCTGCTGACAGCTCCCTGCAGGCATATACACTGGAGAGTGTGGTGGCTGTGGGTTGTTTATCATGTTTCTCTCCTGGTAAAGCTGAGATCAGGCACTTACGCAGACTGGAAACGGCTCTGCTCCCTCCTGGATGACAAAGCCTTCGATGACATGTGTGAGGACCTGGGGCTTGACGATGGCCTGGGGCGGTTTGTTCTCCCCGTTCTGCGGCGTGCTACCCGTCACGCTGGGCGCCTCGCTCTCATTTCCTGAGGTCATGGCTGGGGGTGGAGTCCCAGGTGTAGCACTCTGCCTCTTGGTTGAGCCTCCTCCTGACAGAGAAATTAATATAACAGCATCCAGTTAATAAACATGATCAAAAATGATCAATTTTAATAATAATATAATATATATATATTATATATATTATAATAATACATTTTTTAAATGAAAATACTTTACAATACATAACATTATCTGGTCACAGCTTTTTTTTTTTCAAATTTAAACATTTTCTGCTCTTCCTTGCCACATATGGTGTCATGTTTTAGATCAAACAATTATATCGAGAAAACAATCAGCAGATTAATCAATAACAGACATTATTAGTTGCAGTTGTTAATTAAATTGGAGTGAACAAACCTATTTACACCAGCAAAATAGAGGAAGTTAAATCCTTGTTTACCAACCTTTACTATTCAAATTACAAATCTGATCATCATAATGAAACCCGATTAAATGTCTATACACTTTTGCGGAGTCGTGATTTGTCTTCATATGATGCCAGATGATACCTCTGAAGTTTCAGAAAGTACACTACGTATGGTTTCTGCGTAATGTAAAGCAAATTAAATGCATGATGACCACATTATAGTGATCTACATGCTGATAGGAGATTAATGATGTACTGTAAGTTTAACAAACGACAATAAATTCTTGATGAGATCTGATGTCGGTCCGTAACAGGCAGTAAATCCATCACCTATCAGTCCTAACATCAACCCAACAACGACCGGTTGTTATCAACAAAGCGAAAGTAAACATCCAGCCACCGCCAATGCTTTGTCATCTTAAAAGCCTCAGTGCTCAATGAGAAGACTTTTCTTACCGCGCCAACTTCCGCTCCGGTTCAGACACAGAACATGTGCGGTTTAGTTTGTTTTTGTAGCAGCAATGATCCGACAGACACACGCCAAGCTACCGCTGCTGTTTGTGACTGGTTGGGTTTAAGCTGCAGCGCCGCTTCAGACCCGTAGATGTGAGGCTTTGAACCAGGGTCCGCCTCCCAGTTTCCTCCCACAGCAGCGACCGCTGCCAGCTCTGAACCTCCTCAGGCTGCTGCTGCTGCTGCATGTCAACATGTTCCAACCGTGGACGAAATATTTTCTCTCTTTTTCTAGCAGCGACTGTGATCAATTTCTTCCGGCAAGGCAATTCATTAAAGCGTCAAATAAAAGGAAGACTTGCGCAGTGGCGGAGCAGACTAATGCGGGGCCGCACACAGGATTGTGCCCGGGACGAGGGCACCTGTCCACAGGGTCTAATCTTTTTATTTTATGACAATTGTGATCATTTAAAATTTTTATTCTATGTTATATTCTGTTAATCTGCCAAAAAAAAAAAAAAATCATGTCAATAGTTATAACAAGTCCCTGTTCTCTATTATCCTGGTTTTAACCATAGTGAGAATATTTAACGACCTGATTTTTCCTACACTAAATAAAGTTAAGCAATAAAGCTAAAGATAATTCTAGTACAACAGTCCAGCAATAAATAGCTGAATAGCTAGTATAGCACAGCTGAATTAACAGCTCTCTGAAACAATTTCAATAAAAACTGACATTTTAACCTCCATGGGGGTTGGATTCATTCCTAGACTGTTGCATTGGACAGCATTAGTTCAGCAAGTGTTCTTAATAATCTGCCACCTCAGTTAATTTTTGTAATTGTCCATCTGTACCTCTAATGTCTCATTTTGTACCAAGCAGATGTTATAAATGTAGGACTTTCATTTATGGCTTGTCTTTGAATGCAAACCTAAGGCACAGAGAGCATGTCTGTGAATCTTTTGCAGCAGTTAGACCTGAAAATGATTTAAAAAGATTCCAATTTAACATCAGCAGTAACAAAAGTACCAAACTAACAACAGCACAGTGGATGTGTTAAACTGAAACAAATGCAAAACAACTGCTTGTTCACTGCAGCTGTTATAGACTGAAACTAATCACTACCTATATTTATTTTGTGGTTTAGTATGCCACCCACTGTCAAAGTTATGTTTGTGTTTTAATGGAGCTGCCATTCCAGAAACATCTGGATGTATAGCTGCTTGGCTGCCTGTTTCAAAAATGCTTAGATGTGCTATAGTTGCAAGAATGCAAGCTTTTGAAACAACTATGTACTATCATTGGTTTGTATAAAAAAAATTTCATGTGACTTTTAATGAACACATTTGCCAGTATCTCCTAGGTATTAGCAGGCTAAAGGTCAAAACACAACAGAAGAGAATTAGCTGAAAGGTGATACTCAGTTCAGAGATATCTAACAACAGCAGCACTGAGAACTGGAAAACAACCTTTTTTTTGGGTTCAGACATTACAATCAGAAAGCTGAAAAATTACTGTGTAATTAAGTGTTGGTGAGTTTTATGGATATGAACAAAGCAAATTCCAATGACTCAAGTACCCACACTTAGTAGTAGTTTTTTTTCTGTGCTCACAGAGTAATCGCTGAAGTTAAATTCACAAATGCTTCAGTTTCTCTTGGATGTCAATTTGTGTTAGAATATGCAAAGTAAACCTCAGAAACACACTTGTATAAACCTGGATGTCCAGTTAGTTTTATCAAAGTCTACAACACTATTAAGTGGTTAAATTTTATGAGACAGGCTTTAATAACTGTTATCACAGGCAGGAGCAACATTTGCGATAATCACACAGTAAAAAGTAGGAATAATGTGTTAGTCATATCTGCTTACACATCCGATGCCGCTACATTGTATTGAGGCAAATTATTTTGCATTTAGGGTCAAGTTTTTTGCAGATGATCCTTTGGTCTTTCTTTCTACCAACCCCACTAAAGGCTCATCTATGCTCCTACTTTATGTATACACATAGAGTATCTATCTAAACCATTCACAGAGAAGTGACATTTTCTCTCAATGTCTGCTAACACAGAGCATGATGAAAGTTTGACCAATTCAACAAACCAGCTTTCATCTTGAGATTTTTCTTTAAATGTCCAATTCTATGATAGAAAAGCTGAAACTTTGGGTACATTTATCTTAGTAGTCATCAGCAGACAGTGGATTACCAAAATAGTTTCCTGCTCTGGTGGTGAGCAGTGCACCTCCACGGCACATCACACCCAAACTCACTGCCAATAAACAGCAATTTGTGGTTTACAGAATGGTTCATTTTACAAGACACACAACATTAGCACCATTTCCAACCATTAAGGAGAAATATCACTTTAGAAACTGATCCATGTCAACATTTATAAAATACACCCAAAATAATTTGAGCTCAGCAAGAAGACTATAGCTGTTACATGATCATCTACTTACAGTATCTCAGACATACTGACCATGTGTCAAACCACCCATCAAAACTCTCTTTATCTCTTCTATTCAAATCACCTGGTTGACAAAATGTGCACAAGCATAAAATGCAGTAATACTAAAATAACTTGATTGACATTGGAGCACTTCTGGGATATTCTTGATATATGCAGCTAAAAGCTTCTTAACTACCTAGATTTCATCAACAAAATCTGCTTTGTTCCCTGGTTATTAAAAACGTTTTTCCAAAATTTAGAAACTTTAAACCTTCCAAGCAACTGCCATCTCCACATCTTACACAAGCAGCCCTCAGACCTGTCTAATGGACAAAAGCTATTCTATAACTAAAAAGTCATCAGTCACATGCGCATAGCAGGTAACATGTTAAAACACGTGTTTTTCAAGTGTCATGGAATAAAAATGTGACACAACCTACATTGTTAAATCTTGAAACTCAGAACTAATGGTCAAAGGCAACGTACTTGTGTGCCAACATTGTGCAATAAAGTTTTTAGCCTGTACCCCTGTACAATACATTTGCATTTGTGATACATTTCATTTTTGTTGGCACTTTGTCATAGTTAGTGAGATGAGACATGCTTCTAACTTTCTGCCCCTAACGACATCCATCATGTAATGGGTGTGGACAAAATATCACCATGACATTCCCTGCTCACTGCTCCTCGCACCACATTTCCAAGAGAAAATGGTGTGTGCTGAAAAGTGCCCACTGTCATGTAACTGTTTATAAACAATCAAAAGCCTAAACATTCATCATTAGTCTGGGTACATTACTGTATCCATTCCTTTGTTTCTCAATTTTCTTGAAATTGTTTTTTCACTGATGTCCAAGGCTTTTTTTTTTTGCACGTTTGATTGACAACAACACAAACAGCAACAGAGTAATATGAGACAAGGAACAGTGAAACTAAATGAGCTGCAGGCATGTGCTGAAATACAAGCAAACGTCAGTATTGATTTTCTTTCCCTCCACTGAAGATGGTGAGAGTTGACAAAATGAAGGAGAGCAGAGCAGATGTTGAGCTATATTTTCTGTGTCAAGGTAAAAAGTCGTAGTTAACAGTTAAAACTGATACCAGTCTTCTTATCCATGTGGATAACTGGTTAAAGAGTTTATTGACCAAACAACATTGACCAACATTGAGGTGCTCAACAGAGTAATTTCACAGCTTAGAAAAAGATGCTGAATTGTTACCTTGTTGCTGAACAGCTGGTGTAGCTGTGTCAACTTTGGGTTGTTCTACAGGCTTGGCGGGCTGTGATGGCAAAGGCGCAGGTTGCTGTTGCTGTTGTTGTTGTGGTTGTGGTTGTGGCTGTTGTTGTTGTTGTTGTTGTTGTTGTTGTTGTTGCTGTGTGGAGGGGGTTGGACACGTCTCTCTCACCACCAGTGACGTGGGCTTATCTTTATTATCCTGAACCAGTCGAGAGGCCTTGAATACGCATTAGGGCCAAAAGGTAAAGGGAAAAATGTGAGAAAGTACATCAGAGACAGTCATGAAGAGGCACATCAGGGACTGTTAGTACTTTTAATGTCAGTGACTCAAAAATTAAAAACCATTAGGGCTTGGAAAATACAACACCAGTGGGAAAATATTAGACCAGGATTCCCAAACGCATAAGAGTCCTTCTCAACATGCATGTCTTGGACTTGAAATGGATACTGTGGGAGTTGTTGGAACAGTAGTTTTTGTTTTGTTGGTTACCACTTTCAAAATACCAAATATGAGGATGTGAACACAAATAGGAAGGATGTTAAGTAGGAAACAACCCCATCCAACATTAGGCTTGCAAAGTTTTTCACTTTATCATTGACACAGGTGAAAGTTTGATATAACTCAGCAAAACCCAAGTTGTTCAAATGTTCAGTTGTTTAGACCTTGGTATGTTTAACTACTTACCGCTGGCTGTATTTGAAGGTTGATGGCAGTGAGCTGGACAGGCTGAGCTTTGGCATGGCTGAGGGAAGAGTGGAGGGCATGCGGGCTGATGGTGGAGTGGAAGATGGTGGCCTGCTGGCTGGGTGTAGGGGGCTGGTGTGGTGCAGGTTTGGGCAGCACTGGGACAGGGTGCTGTGATGGCTGGATGGAGGCTGTCTGCAGCAGCGGGCCGGTAGTCTTCTGGGAACTTTGACTCTGATGGACCACAAACTGCTGCTGCTGCTTGTGCTGCTGTACCAGAGAGTGTGGCTGAATCTGGGTGTACGCTGGAATGAGAGCAACAATAACGCTAATTATGAAATGTATGAAAATGAAATCCTGTGTCCACCAAACACAAACACTTCTAAGCCCTAAATTCAGCTATGTGCTGACTACTCAGTATATTTTAATAATAAACCTAAATAAGTTTGTTGGTGCCTTTGTTGGTCCCATGTCACACTACTGTGTTTCTATAACAACCAGGGTATAAATGAAGAACCAGGAAGATAGTTTTACCCCCAGAAAAGACCCTGTTTGTGGGTAATACATTCAGAAGGTTGCATTATGTTGGGGTGGACCTTGCAGGACTTCCCACTGCACCATTATGTGTAATTGCAGCCCTAGTGTTTAACAAGTACTGCACAACACATTATCAGTTTTCTATAAGCAATTCAGAAATATTTTGTTGAACTGCTACTTGCTAAAAACCACCAACATTATTTCATGTGCTCCCAACAGTCCAAAGTTGTGAGCACACATGAAAAACTGCCGCAGGCTCATAAACCGTGAAAAATGTAGACATCTGCATAAATGAACATGTTTTGCAGTGTTCCCCTCACCTGTATGCCCCCTGTTGACAGGATGTAACATTAAGAGCTTGTTCAGAGGTGCAGAGCCCCGCTGTTGCAGTTTTGGCCTGAACATTACTCACAAATTGTTTCAAAATGGCCTGTCACCACCTGTCAGTGCTGTTGTGGGTAAAAAGACATCCTGAGCTCATAACTTGCCCTGAAGCCCAAGGCACAGCACATCAATCTTGTATTGTGGGAGCATGTGTGAGTGGGAGAGTGTTCAGCAGATATAGCCTGAGGCTAGTTAAATATGAGAAATGCCTCAGGAACAGACATGCAGAGCCAACTGTCCATGACACTCTTTGTAGAGTTAACGTTGAGTCAGTAGGTCCCAGCCCCTCTGCTGCCTCCTTTATCTCCAACAACTCTACCAGGAAACAATAGCAACTGATAGACTCAGTCTTATTACTGAAACACAAACAAGAAATACGTTACCCCTGCAGAGAAGCACTATACAGGAGATTCTGCTATATGAGCCGTGTGAACGTGGGGATGTGTTTGGTGATGTTAATAAACCCCCCAATAAATCCAAGCATGGAAACCTGCCAAGTACATCAGCATTTGTCTCAAATCCCCATCGTCCTCACCCTCCTCCTTCTCCCCCTGTTCTTTTCATGATGTTTTGTGTGGGATAGGCTCCATCTGGTTTCAAAGTTTCCCTGTGAGAGACTAACCACAGTCTGTACCCTGCTGTGGAAAATGTAGATATTTCTATCCAGCAGAGTTTGCATGTCATTAGTCCCTTTAATGCTACAGGATCTGCTGAAAAGTGTTTTCTGTTTTCACATGGTGGAACACACCAACAGAAAATTTTGTTAGATATGGCAAACACAGAAGGTCTTCAGTTAATTTACAATGTTCAGAGCAGGACAGATATGGATAGATGGATATGGTCAGCAGCATGATAATCAAAGACGGTCACTTATAAGATGGATCACACTTGATAAGAAATTTTAACAGACACTTCAGGGGATAACAACATCCATCAGTTCAGCAGCTACGCCTATGGGTGGCAAAAATAATTGACTATTAGATGCATCATGATTTTCTCTTGAAAGATTCAGCCTGAATGCACAAAACCATTTGATCTGATTTTTTTTATTATTCATTTTACAAGGAAGTAACCACATTGTTAAAGATGACAATAAATATCCTACAAATAACTTAGTTTGGCATAAGAAATAGTAGTTTGATGAGAGAGCTGAAACAACTAGTTAGATTAGATAATATATCAGTTAATCAACAAATTATCAGCAACTATTTTGTTTCAGTCAATGAATACTGAAATAATTCACAGCCCTAGATGAAAAAATTTCAGATCAATTTCAAACTTTTAGCTTTCTCAGAAACTGTGAGCCGCATCACATGGTCTTCATCAGTAAATGCAGTTTGCTCAGTTATATTCTTGTGCATGCTGGCAAAAAACTAATAAGAAACAAATAAGTTCAAGAGTCAACAACCACGTCAGCAGCTCTGTAAGACTAGGCAGAGGCGCATTTTAGCAAAAATACAGAGGAGCTTATGGGATGATCATTAGTTTTGCAGGTATTTATCATAAAGTATAGGACAAATTGAAATTTTTACATTTTGATGACAGTAGATAATATATAAAGTAAGGATTGCCAAAGTCAGTAAGTTTCAGGCTCTGAACACCACAAATGTTTCTTCAATTCATCCAATAGTTATGGAGATATTTCAGTCTGCACCACAGTGGTGACCTGACAAACAGACACTGCCTCCCCTAGAATTACCACCTCACTCTTGTGTGCCTTCACCAGCCAGTCAAGTGGCAGTAAATATCACCACAACCTCTCCTTCTGTTCCTGAGTTACAGTATTTAAATAATGGCCAGAAGTGATTTTGCGTGTTTTTGTTTTTTGTAATGACATTTTATATCAAATTGTACTTTATGTTAAATTGTGACATAATTACTGATTTGAATTCTTGAGTTCTGGCTGAAAATGCGTGAGGTCACAGTGAACTCGACTTTTGACCACCATGTTTATCTTTGAATAGTTGCTCAAAATTTGAAGAAATTCCCTCAAGGCATTTCAAGATATTGTATTCACAAGGATGGAAGGCCACAGCCTGCTGCGGAGGCATAAAAACCAAATAAGTGGAGCATGATTTGGGATTGTTTTGTTAAACTTCTAATGCCAAGATCAAGAATGAACTTTTGTGCTTGACTTTAGGGCTAACACAGACAAGAAATCAGGTAGTCTAACAGACTACCTGAAAGAGGTAGTGATGAAATCCTGACTCTCTCAAAATATTCATCTCCAAGACACTAATGCTAACTCCACCCACTGATGGAGACTGATTAATTTGACTGAAGATTCCAGAAAAAGCCCGGATGTGGACCTTGAGTTGGGAATTTTTTGCTAAATAGTTACAAAGAGTTGAGTTTAAGTTGACACCCATAACCACAGCACAGAATGTTTGATAACATATTTCAAGCTGCAAAGTCTCTGCACTCATAGTCTGTCACTGAAAAACCAGAGCTTCTGCTAAATATAGCAAACAGCAGTACTCAAATAAAACCTACCCTTGCAGCAGAAATGCACACACTGCACAATAAATGAGAACAGAAGTAAATCCACTTGATTTTTTCCACGATGATTATTATGAGTTGTTGTTAAAATGAGGTGTTGTTAATTGTGGCAGTAAAGAAAGAAAAAAATATGGTAAAGTGCAATGCAACAGTTAGATTGTATAAAGAATTTTTTGTAATTGGATTACAGTGTCCTATAGTTTAATGTTCAAAGACAAATCAAATTGTGAGGTAGCTTGAGAATCGCAGACCCAGTGTGAGCACAGGAGGGGGATTCCTGAATCAGTGCACACCGGATACAACCAGCCTTCCCATGTATCCTAACAACTTTCTCAAGCCCTTAATGAGGAACAGAGAGAAGTCTTGGAAGAGGCGGAAGACAGGGGAATTTATGCAACTGCTATTCCCCCTCAAGGTCTAAGGACCGGAATGACTCAAGCCCCCACGCCTACACAAAAATATATACACAAACAAAATCATACAATTCCACTTCCCTTTTCATGTGCAGATATCTTACACCATTTGTGCATAGTTGAGCAATGTCCCGAGTTTGAGGACAGTATACGTTCCTGATGAGGTTGTAGCACCAGGCCCTGGAAAATCCCTGAGTTTCCACATTCTGACTGGCTGCCGCTTTGGCTTACTTTCCTGAAACACATTCCAACCTAAAACAACAGAGCGACAGCAGGCCTTACACCATCTTTCCTCACTTCACTACAATTCAAAACGAGATTTGCAGATACTTTATCAAATAGGGAGAAGAACACTAGCTAAATTAGGGAAAAAAAAAAAAAAAAAAAAAAAAAAACTAGCCCTGACACTGAAAACACAATGTCAGACTCCTCGAACTAATAAAAATAACTGAAGGAAAAGCTCAGACTCTCAAGAGAGAACAGAAAGAAAATCAGTGATGGAGTTAATTACTCGAGCAGCGGTATAATGCAGTGAGTGTACAATTTAGCTGCACCCTGACCCTTTCAATCCTTTGGGTAAACTAACAGAGCGGATGCTTTAAAAAGAAAATGGACAAGAAAAGCAGAGTGATTTATTTGTACAATGAGAAAGTTTTAAAGTTGAAGTCTGGGTTTTCATTTTGAAAAAGGGTTATTTGAGCATTTTGTCTCTTGTCTTTCCAGGTTTTTTGTAATCATATTCAAGTGAAATTGGCAACTGATACTGCTGCTAGCAGCTACATAACATTGCCAAGACACAGGCATCATGTGCCGACTTGCTCTTTTAATCTATGTGCATGGCACTTTTGGGGGTTCCCTGCTGTGTTTTTTATAGTTAGGTGGCTCTTCCCTGCCAAGAGGAGGCAATCAAACACTTACTGCAACAAGCCAGGCAGCCTCACATTAGTTTCCAGCCCAGTTCCTATTCCAGGTAAAGTGACCGACTCTTAATCTTTGTGACATTGACTAAGAGAAAGGCTGCTCCAAAACGATCAGTCATCTCATGGATTGCTGGATGAAAACTGATGACCAAAAATAGTGATCACAATTAATCACAACACCTCCATGTTTGCTGTTCAGATCAGGCCAAACTCGTCTCTGTTGAGTCACATTAAAGGTTGATTAACTGTACTGTTTCAATTACTGTATTACAGTTACTGATATGGATGACATTAAGTTAAGGGTATCATAATGGTCCCCGAGTTCCTGTCTTACTATATAACATATACATGTACATACAACATGTATCATACATTATATTTTCAGATGATTATGACATACATGCATCATTTTAATATTGTTGCTGGTTAAAATGGAGCCAATTTTAACTTCTTAATCTACTGGTCATAGGTTTATCTATGTATTTTATGTAACTTAATATAAAAAGGTAACCAGTAAAAAAGCTGTCAAAGAAGTGTAGTGGAGAAAAAGTTAAGTACAAAGCAGCATAAAATGAATATACTCAAGAACTTCAACATTTTACTTCTGTATTGTCAGAATTATGAGCCAGGTACATACAGCTGAGCCAATAAAAGGGATAAATGTGACACTGAGAGCAACATTTTAAAAAATGTAGACAATATTTAGACTTTTTATGCTGGGTTTGAAGGTTTAGTTCAAAGTTAACCCAAATGTGAGTACAGTACAACCACTTAGGGTGGAAAGCAAAGAAATATTGCAAGCTATTGAAGTAACTAAATGCACATCTTTGCAGTAATTAGCCACCTTTGAATTGTAACAATTGTAAGTTATTGTGTCCATTTTAATACCATTATTAGACTAACTAATAAGACTCAGAGCCTTATTATAGCTGCAGTCTACTCATTAAAGCCAAGGTTATAGACAGAGTGTGCATTTACCACCCAGCACCAGCCGCTGGCAAAATCTCTGGTTTCCTGCAGCTAAATTACTGGTTTGTCCCTTCAATTAGCTATAACAGGACGCTAAACATTAATTACAGCTGTAGTTGGTGAAATGTTGAATTCGTGAGCGACAGTGGCTGTGTCAGTACATTTCCTGTGATTTTAACCTTGAAATCAGAGTACACAATGACCCAGTCACAGTCAAGTTGCAGCCAAGCTTTTATCCTATCTGAATCCTATCAGCGAGCCGTGCTGCCTCTCATCTTTCTGATCCGCAGTGCATTAACTCCCCAACATCTCATGTGCACACCTGTCCCTCATGGCCTGCTGCTATGGCAACTCATGTTAATTTTTTCAGACAGCATGCAGCCAGACTTTCAGCTTGCATCCTCCCTTTCATTTTATGTGAATCCATTACTGCAACAAAGCAGGACACAGTTGTGTACTGACACATTCAGATAATCCCACCCCCTCCCACACACATGCACTAAAACCAACACACACACACACACACACACACACACACACACACACACACACACACACACACACACACACACACACACACCTGACAAGGCAGACAACAACAGCTTGCATTAACACAATGTGCTGTAGTGTATATACGCTTTACATTAATGTATACAGCTGCTTCTCCCAGCAGATAAAAATCACACACATTAGATGTATGCTTATATTTTACACCAAAAACTATTTTGGAAAATGTGGTGTTTTATCAGGACCCTCTGGAAGATGTGATAGATAGACTTAATCAGTTTGTACTGCTGGCATATTATCAACCACTCACACCATTCAAAAAAAAAAAAACAGCTGCTGACTTCCAATTACACAATAAGTGGTTTAAAAAGACTCTTGCGTGGCATTGTGCCTTTCACAGCTTCTAGTTCACAAAGCAGCTTGACTGTCCCAGACACAACCCAACACACGGTCTTTAATATGGCTGGTCTCACCCCTTCAGTAAGTGAATGGATTTGATGATGATGCAGGCCCTGACATGTCACACTAACAACACACAGAAAGCTTTTAAAAGTATTAGGTGTAAAAAGCCTTTTCTCACCTAATCATACTCGAAGCACAAGAGCACGTTTCTCAGTGTTTTCCCTACCATTGCCTTGGTGGGTTGGCCCACCTCCAAACAGCACCCTCCCTCCCCCCAAGAAACCAAGGGGGGCATTCACCATTTACCTAGTTTATGTGCACTTGTTTCATTTCAGCTGGCAGTGAGAGTTTCTACTGCTGTTTGCTGTCATTTACGGACACGTTTCTCTCCACTGCTCTGCATTACATTTCACAGTGTGCGTCTTAGCCCTGCGCCACATACATGGACCAAAGCACAGCACAGACAAGTTGATAAATCAACATTAAGTGCAATAAAAGCTTTCTGATAAGTGTTATAAATCCCTCTAAATCCAAAGATGGAGAGATGTCAACCACAAATGTCTGAAAGTCAGGCCAAAATATCAGCTTTTTTTTTTTTTTTTTTTTTTAAACGCACATTGGCAATAGTGTGAGGATGTGAGCAACACTGCTGCCGATGGCAGGGAAGTTAGTCCTGGCCAAAGCACTAACAGCTCTCCTGCTGTTACAGCTGCAAGCACAGCCATCTTGGCTATGACAGAGGAAATACTCCTCCTAACTCAACAAGACCAATATTGGTAAGGCTTAGTAAAGAAGTAAATAAAATGCACACTTATGTCAACTTCATACAATCTTATAGCACACAGCTAGCACAAGCAAGCTAAGAAGTGACTTGGGTGAGTGTTTGAAGAGCTTAATCAACTACAGCTTGTTTGAGCAACCTCAAGACGCTTACAAGGAAATTCCGAAATACTTGATCGATGACTACGTAAAGAAGTCTGGGAACATAAATTACAAACATTCAATGCTCATTTTTCTCATACAACAGACAAATTGGGTGAGTGAATATTTATGTTTTGACTGGTCTATAAAGTTAGAAAATGAACAGTGGAAAATGCTGATTACAATGTCTTAATGGCCAAACTGGTGTCTTCATATTGTTTGTTTTGTTTATTAAGCAAACAGTCCAACACAAAAATATTCAGTTTCCTATCATGTATGTAGTATCATATCTGACAAGCTGGAACTGGAGAATGTTTTGCATTTGTACTTGACATGACATGATTATCAGTTTTTAAAACATTTATCAGTTAAGGGATAATGAACTGATCGATTAGTTGACTACCTGCCTCGGCTCTAATACAGATAACAGAAATATCCATTATTTTCAGTACTTAAATTAGGTCCTTTTTCTGCAGGGGTATGGGCCCTTCTTTTGCTTCATTGTGATGTTCACAGGGTCAGCTTCATGGTTATGAGGCCTCCACATATTCATATTTTATACTGTTATTTGAACTTTTCAGGCAGTGGGATTACAAGGTTTACTTACCTGGGGCAATCAGTGGCTGAGCACTGACAGCCGTAACACTGCGACTCATATTTATAGCTCGGACTTCTGTGACTGCTGTACCATCCCCCTTCTTCCCTCCATCAGACAGGCTGTCAGAGGAGTTGCTCTTCCCTCCCGTGGCAGCTTGGGTACCCTGACTAGGATTCTTGATCAATGAGGTGGGCTGGATGGGCACAGGGTTCTGCTTCAGACTGAGAGCCTGCAGAGTCTGAGTCTGGGAGGAAGACGTGGTCGCCCCCTGCTGGCCACGGATGGCCAGATTCTGGACCTGATTCTGAAGACACATTCACAGTGGGTTAAATAAGTGGATTTTATAAGATTGTCTAAACTGTGTTTATAACAAAATGAATTAAGATGTACCTTAAAAATGCTTTAAGTGACCCAATGAAGCATACAAGGATGAGGCCATTAATATAAGACCCAAAATGCAAAATGTTTTTTTCTTTTCATTAATGATCTGCTAGATGTGTGAAGCCATTTATCCTGCCATGACACATCCTCTTCTTCACCTCTGCATTTAAAGTCATATTTGTAGGTGGGATCCAGTCAAGGTGTCCTGGATTCAAGATTGTGATTATATTTCTAGTGAAAATTACTTCCAATGAACCTACCTGCGAGGAGGCCTGTGTGGAGCTCTCTGACTGGACAGCCGTCACTGTGGCTGTTGGAGTGAAGATGAGCTGAGGGGAGAGAGGAACAGCCCGGCCCAGACTCCTTGCCACCTGTACCAAGTTGTTCTGCTGAGCCTAAAAACATTGCACATAAGAGAAAAAAGGAGAATTGAATGAATGACAAAATACTTTTTGGACTAGATTCTTATATGGTTAATAGGTAAAGCAAATTAATGGATTTAAAAAAACAAAAAAAAACAAAACAAACAAAAAAAAAAACTTTTTAATTTTTTCCCCACTTTATAGCTTTAGATTGATCTTTATATATTATACTTGAGGGACAGGGAGGATGAGCATTAAAGGTAGAGGATGTAGTAGATGAAGAAAAGAAGAAAAATAAATAAATACAACATGAGATGAGGCGGGAGTTGTGGTTGGAATATCATTTGTGTTTTGGAGAATATGATTGTTCGGCCTGGCATTTCTGAAGCACCACAATGTTGCTCCTGTGATTTGGATATTAAACTTTATATTTAATAATAATATTCTGATAAATTGTTCAGCCTGCAAAATTGATCATACATACATGCTTCCACACATTTGAACCTCTAGGCAGTGAATATGAGGAAAAACAATTAATTAAAAAGTGCATGAAAATTCCTGTATGGTTTGGTTTAACTGTAATCTGTGTAATACTCATTTCACACCAGAAGACTGTACGATACATAAAAGCCATGACAATCTAAACTGACAAATGCGTTATGCCGCCTGCCAGTACAACACATTTGACGATGCTGTATACTTGGTCATAATGAGGTGGCAGGAACAGTCTGTGTGCCAGCTGTGTAACTGACGGCTAATTGAAACTGACACATTACTCACAACCAGCTGTGACAAAGCAGAACAACAAGGACTTTATATTCCTTCAGCAACTCTTTCAAAATGACTGGATCTCAACCTACAGCTGAAAGAACACCTGTGACCTACGAGAAATGTTTTCTGAGCATCCATGCATATTCAAAGCATTCCCTTCTGTGTTTGTAATGAGCCCTCTGGGGCCGGACAGATTATCCTGACCACCTACTCCACTGGCAAGATGAGAATAAAGCAAACCAATTACTATGGCAGAATACGCATGCATGCACAACACACACGCCAAGCCCATAACACACACTTAGCCTGCAGAGGAAAACATCTGAGCTGGAGTGAGCTTATTTATTCAAATTGTGTGCGTGTGTGTGTGTGTGAGAACACTAGTGTTTATGCATATATGCACACTGATCTAAATGTGCCAGTGGCTATACTCCTCGTGACTGCAATCTCACCATCTGTGCACGCAGGTACATCTGTGCCTGGCTGGCCGTGAGAGTGGGGCTGGATGGGCTTCCCAGCAGAACAGCCTGCTGAGAAATACTGGTGGGGGTGGAACTAATGCTCTGAGCCCGACTGATTAGCTGAGCTGCTGCTGGAGAGGTGGTCAGGTTGATCTATGGAGGAGAAGATGGGATTATTAGGTTACATACCACTATACCTCTACTGATAGGTATATCAATACATCAGTTTCTTTCTTTAAAACAACACGTCAAATATACAAGAGCCAGATTATGTTAAAAAAATTTTAACACTTAATATGTTACCGAAAGGCTTTTCAATCTATTATTGTGTAAAAAAAAAAAAAAAAAAAATTTTTAAAAATTTAAAAAATAGTACAGCACGCAGACCAGCTAGTGTGGGCGCCAGTTTCTCCAAGCAACCTGGTCATAAAATCAGCTTAGTTCCATGATAATCTAATGAATGAAGATAACTTTAACTCAAGAGGCTTTTATAAGACAGGCCCAACACTCAAAACTGCACTTACCGTAGCCTGAGTAGATCCTGTTTGCTGAGATGAAGTGCCATTCTGTGAAGAGCTTTGCCGCCCAGCTGCAATACTGGCCTATTACAACACAAAAGAGGCAGGAGAGACCCACCATTTTCAGAAACATATCTTGCAGCAGGTTACCAATAACTGCAATGATCAACTCTACAATCAGAAGAGAGGAAAGAAGAATCATTCTTTCATGACCGTTTGCTGACCTGCTGTACAGCAGCCAGGCTCTGGAGCTGAGCAGTGCTGAGGCTGTGCTGCTGCTGGAGGGCTGCAGTTTGTAACATCAGATGCTGCTGCTGAGCAGCATACATCTGCTGCAGATACTGTGCTGCTGTATTAGGCTGTCTGTGTAGAGCCTGCTGGAACACCTGAATAAAAGACAGACGTAACAGACAAACAAATACGGTTGAGTAATGCATGCTGCACAAAAACAAAGTTTGCATACATTAAATAACTGGGCCAGGGTGTAAAATCAGAAAACCAAAGAGGCAACAGATCCGTCCCAAATCCTGCATGAAATATCAACACAGCTGTCGTAAACAAAATCTCTATGCTTCTACTGTGTGCGTGTGTTTGGATGTGAATTGTTTTCCCCATTGCTTCCAGTCAATCACATCACTACCACACTGAAAGAACTGTGTTTACTAAGTGCACTATGTACAATACAACACTACCTGAAAGCCTTCGTTGTATTTGCAGTAACCATATGATACCAAGTCAGCAGCATTTTATTGGATATTTCTGATTACTCAGTTTTATTTATGATATGGTTAGTCAGCTAAAAAAAATAAATAAATACATAAAAATCAGCACAAAATTAACTTGCAACTATCAAGTGTATTGTCACGCAAAAAATTTCATATTTGCTGGTTTTACTTTTCTCACATCAAAACTGGAAACATTTGAGTTTGGATGGTTGGTTGGACATAAAAGATGTCACAACGCACTTGAATATGTCACCCTGGGAATTCATGATGGACATTAGTCACTGTTTAATGATGTTTCATAGATTAACTATTAGTAGTTTATTTAGCAGTAGACTAAAGAGTCATTAGTTGCAGCTGGAATGTCAAAAAAACAATAACAAATCACAGTTGAACCAAACTGGATCAAACCATCATATCATCATCACTAGTAGATCAGAATATGGAGTATCTAAGTCATCTGAAACAGAGATGCACATGATTAGCAAAAAAAATTAAATGACCTGATTGGAACAAAACTAAACCACTGGGAATAAGGCTCCTCACTATTCACCCCTCAAAGTGTCTGGTCTCTTCCTAGTTGCCAAGTAACCAGAAAGGATCTTGACCTGTGGTCCATGGTGTCAGTGGACCATCCGAACCCACCCCTCTTGGAATGAGGGTCAAATTAGCAGAGATGCAACACACAGAAATGCATGCATTCAGTTCTCAGTGACCACAAATGAAGAGCAGTCTGTTAAGCTCAGAGGGAGTTTTGGTGACAATAGCGTTTGCCTTTTAACTATCAGCAGGGTGAAAACAAGAAAAGGAGGGCTGAACATAACAAAACCCTTCTGTCAAAGCATTGGCACTAAAAGCTGAGTGGACCTTTTTCAAGGAGGGTAAGGCTGTGTAGTGGCTTAACCCAGGGTCAAAAGGTCAAGAGCACTTAAAGACTGAAAGAACTCCTTCTTTCTACTCATCCGGTAAAATTACCATTTATTTGATTTTTCTTAATGAGTATATTGATAAGAAGGGAAAATGCTCTTTATTTCTTTCACTTGTAGTGACAATCAAACATAATTTTAGGAGTCCACCTGAAGCCTTAATGTGGCTTTATGTACACCAACAGAGGGCAGCAGAGCAGAGGGAAGAACGCTACTTTATATGTGCATGTGGTTTGCACACCACAAACTTAATATCAAGCTGTCAACAATTTTTAATGAAAGGAAAGAAACTCACTTGTACTGTTTGTCGGTCAGGTATCCCACTGTAAACTGATATTTGAGGCACTGTCTGCCTTCCTGTTGTAGTACTACTACTGGAGCCACTGCTAGTGTTACTACTGCTGCTGCTGCTACAATTACTACTGCTAGTGGGAGTGGTAGAAGTAGTAGCAGTAGTGTTAGAGGTACTACTAGTGCTGGCAGCTGTGGTGCTGGAGGAGCTGGTGGTGGAGGTGGTGGCCCCGGTGCTGCTGGCTGTGGAGGCAGGGGCCCCCGGCTCACTCTCCATGGTGCCCTCTGCTCTTCTCACCTTTGACCCCCGGCTCTTCTGAATGGCTCTCCTGTGCCTGGAAGAGAGAAAAAACAAAGAAAAGAGAAAAGGGCACACAATTTAGCTTCTTAATACCCAAACTCAAAAGTTTTTCTTAAGTCAAAAAAACAAGCTAAAAACTAATTAAAAATTGAAGCAAAAATTACCCTGTGCATGACAGTCCATGAACCACTTAACTTCAATATGTGACACCACCAAACATAAACACAGACAAAATGTAAAGGAAATTAGCGTGTGCACTAAGTATTTGATGAAGTACTATTGATTTCAATGTAAGTTTGCATTGTAAGTAATTATGAACAAGCAAATGCATTCTCCTACATGCCGTGTCCCATCAAAGTTTTCTATAACAAAATATATAGCATTTAGAAATACAAATAAAATACAGGAACATATTCATCATTATTACAGAGCTTTTTTTAAAAATACTTGATTTTTACAGTTGAACCACTTGGTGAATTTGACAGAAAAATATTCAGTGACATTTTAACAACATATTAACTTGGACTAAAATTGGGAGATGAATTTTTACACTGCCTTCTGACATAGAATAAACAATTGAATGAAAAATTAGACTGAAAAAAGATTTAATGAAAATAATCATTTTTTTCTGCTCTCAGCATTTTTTTCATTTCATTTTCATAGGTGACTATGTTAAATATTTAACTGTAAAGCACATGGTTTAATCTGTTGAGGCCACAAATAGAATCTACTTCTGTAGAAAACACTATACCAGGATAAGTCCAACTGCTTCACCACAATACTCACACCTCCTCTCTTCCTGACATATGCTATCTAACTGAGCAAAGCCACAAAACACGTAAACACGACAACAAGGTAAAGAGCTGCAGTACAAACCTCCAGCAGGACCTGAGCATCACCTAAGAAATTAATGATTCCTCTTAAGTCTGTTTATTTTAATGCACAAAAATCATAACAGAAACACTACATCCAAATTTAAGAACCTGTTCCAATAAACAACCCTCGCAGTACTCCCAAGATTACTGACACAAACTCTGAATTTAAAAGTGAGGCCATGCAGAGGGAAGCTGGTTTGAGAAGCACACAAAAAATTGGCATGAGCAATTTGTGAAGTTAATGAAATGCAGTGAATTTTGGAAAAAGTAAGGAAAGCTGGCTAACCTTTGTGGCCAAGCTAAATGGCATTCTAAACACTGGAGCATTTCACCTTAAGAAGACATGCACATTTGGCTAAAGCTAATTGGGAAGACAGCAGAGGGTGTTTTAAAAGACGACGGAAAACTACATAAAAACAACGCACGGCATGAGCCAAACACATCATCAACTTTAATGAGTATAGGCCCACGGTTTCCCAAACTCCCTTGACTACAGTCCAGTCAACTTTTTTTTAAACAACAACTAGTCTATACAAAAGCACTGTGTCAAAACAACATTTATAACACCATTTCTATATTCATTTGTTCTTGTCAATCGAGACAAACAGAGAACACGATTTAGGCCTCTTACTAAAAAGCCTTTTTAAAGGGTTGGTCCCCTGGTGCTCTGCTATCCATTAGCACAGGAGGAATGGACCCAGAGCTCTCCAAGCAGATGGGATGGAGGATAGCACAATCTGAGGGATAAGAAGATGCAAAGGCGTTTGGAGAAGAGAAAGTACTCTTCCTTCCAAAGATTAAGTTGTTAAAGGGATATGAAGGAAGTTCAGAAGCCTTTGATGAAGTTGAGCACCATCAGAAAAAGAAAAGAATGAGACCTCAAGAATTTGAGATGCTGGTGGAGAGGAGGGTGGGCTTAATGTGTGTGTGTGAGGGGGGATTGAAGCAGCATGACAGCTAATGTAACAGGGCTGAAAAGAAAGGCCAAAACAGAGAGGATGGAATTTCTAGCCTAAAGGTTAGAGGTGTACATATTAAGTTATTGTGAGGGGGGGCAGCTGCAAGGGAAAGTGTGCATGTGAGGTGCAAAGGTTGGGTGAGTGCGGTGAGGATTTAAAATGGGCTTGAGTAAGGCAAGGGTGTAATGGAAGTAATTAAATAAGGAGCATTGCTGCTGCCATGCCGCAAATCGTAAGCTATTTCCTCCTCCTCCTCATTATTCTTTTGAGTGGATTAGGGGCCAAAGCAGAGCTCTATAGCCCACTTGCACTACAAAGCTGACTTGGAAACAAACTGTAATCTTACTAAACCATATGCTATTCTTTAAAATGGCAAAAGCCATAACTTGCTCTAAAATGTTTGAGTAAACACATGATTTACTGAATGAGAAAAGGCTGGAATTTGAGTCTACATGTGAGTCTAAATGAAACTTCAGAGCAGGACAATTCATCACAATGACAGAAAACAATGCTATTAGGCATTCAGTATATTTAAATTTGAACAAAGTGAAAAACAGAAAATTCTTAGACCATCTAAGCGAGAATCAGAAAAATTAAGATTAAACTAAACCCCAGCCAAAACACAAATTGAGACAAATCAATTTAATTAAAAAAAGAAAAAGAATGTAAGTAAATTCTAAAATTTCCCAACACGTAAGAACCATGTCTTCACATTCATCAGCACCTGTCATGGATTTAAAATTTCACGTCTACAATATTTGCGTCTCAGAAAAAGCTGAAATTTGGTCAGGCTGAGTAGGTTCATGGTTGTAAACAAAGCACCACTGCTGCCAAAGACTGCCTGCCTTTATGCAGTCATTAGCCTACATCCCAGAGTCTGCATCCCATTGCCTTGTGTGGAATCCCCTCTGGTAATGATGCCTTCAGCCCCTGTCTTTCTGAGAGGAGTCACCCATCCATCAGTAAAGGGGTTATGATGGAGAGCACCCCCCCCTCACTCTCACACACACACACACTCCAGTCCTTAACCCCATGTCCACATCTACAACTACAATTAAGCATTGAGTTGATTTCAGGAAAAACCTGGTACCCATGAGAACTAGTAAAATCTGTGTGTTTGAGAGCACATCAAAGCTGCACCAGGACCCTGTAATACATTGCAAAGCACCGGTCAACACCATAACAACACAATTTCAGCTCTTTGACCCCTCTCAGAAGAGGACACATTGATCTACTTATGCTGGCATTGCAAGACTGGAAAAACCGACTGTCAGATTTTTGTCTGGAGTATTTGCATAGCCTGCAGGAAGAGCTGTTAAGAGTCTGTCAGACAGACTGGCTGTCTCTTCAAGGCTTAGATCACAGTAAGGAAGTGCAGGAGCCTCCATCAGTGTCCATCCTCAAGCCCAGATATTGGAGAACTGATGACCCACATTAAAAACACCTCAAGAATACATTTGTCAGCTGCACAAATCAATTGATGTGTGATAATAGCTTTAATAGCCTGGAGAGCCACAGAGAAATGTATGCCTGTTTGTATGTGAAGGGTACTCTGCTGCTGAGACAAAGCCCCCTAACCCTGGTTTCTCCTACCTCCTCCGGCCCCCCCAACGCGATGCAGGGGTATGATGCCCCATCCCCCGGGAGCGTGCTTGTCCTCCTGCAGGATGTTGCTCTTCTTTGTCTGCCTAACTGAGTGGCTGGCTGGTTGGCTGACTGAGTGAATGAGTGAGCGTGTGCGAGTGCGTTTCTGTGCTGTATCCAAACCCCCAGCCCCTCTTGTCTACCCCCAACACACAGCAAGCTCGTCGTCCCAGCATCAACATCCCACTCCACCAACCAGGCCGCGGCCTGCCTCCTGATTATGTGGTATCCTAGCGACAGCCAACGGGGTGCCTATGGATTCCCCATGCAGTGCAGCATGCTGATTGGACAACAGGATCCTCTCTAATGAAGATGATGGTAATGATTTTACTCTGTCTCTCCCCTCCCCCTCTGCTCCTGCCTGAATACTGATTTTTTTTTAGGATACATGGACCCTCTAACATAAGGTAGACTGTAATCATCACCTAAATTATTTTTTGAAAAGCTGCAAATCTATGGTAATGAGGTATTTCATTAAACTGACAGAGCAGATATGGCATACTTTATTTTGCCTAGTCTTGGTCAGGGCAACTGAAAACTCAAGGTGTCATTTTTATTTCAGTGCCAAATTGGAAGACTGCAGGTTTCAGTCCAATTATACAAAGCTCCATTTCTACAACTGAGTATTTTATATGATAATATTCAGCAAAGGACAGGAGCAGTGACTTTTGGTCAGACTGAATAACTAACCCATTATCTTATTAGCAGGACAGTAATCAGCATCACTTGCGTGACATAACTGACACTAAGGCTAAAGATTTTTTTAAAAAAAAGAAAAAAAAAGTGAAAATTGTTGAAGGATGAAGTAACTGCCTGCTATGAGGTAATGGTAGACTAAATCTTTAACAAAATTTAATCTAAAGCTGCTAAATCTGCACCATTAAAGCTCTAATGATATAAATCTGAAATCTGATGTGCCAGTCAAATCACAGCAGGAAAGCGACAACCACCTTTTTATGGTGGTTATGGAAATGAAATGCAAAACAAAAGTAGGAGATTGCAAACCTCTTATAAAAGTGAAATGGGATCACTATACAGTTGGATTCAAACCTAAATGACAACAAAACTCATTTATGTGCAATCGGGTAGATGAAACCAGAGGATAATAGCATACTTATGGTGTGCCCCACCACATTAACACACTACCCAACTGTCTGACCATATGAAATGTAGCCATTTCAGTCATTTGCTGGTGCAATGCGGTATTGATTGGGGCCAACCATGCGTGAACCTCATTGATTATTATCTTCTCATTAGCATATAGATTAGCTGGCTGTGTTGCCAGACACGCAAGCCTTGAGTCTCACACTTGGCTAACAGCAATGTGCAGAAGACCAGGGGGGGGGGGGGGGGGTCAAAACAAGAGGGAGAAACCAAGGATGGGTGACTCAGTTTAACATGAGCTGCTTGATGATGGACCTCAAGATCTGAGGATTATTACAAAGAATAATGCTTACACATGTTTATATATGAGAATTTCCATAACACAGACCCCAAACTGCTATGAGTTACAAGAATAAAAAGAGTGGTTACTGGGAAGTGAGGCGTAAGTGGTTGTGGTGAAGTAAAGCCCCTTAACCCAGCAAGGGGCTTTAAGACAAACAAACCCCACCTTTTGTTCAAAGGGCATTCAGCTCATTATCAATTTCAAGAACGCTGAAGCCTAACAAGCTCTTCTGGGGTGCAGTATAAAAATAAATAATCTAGGAACCATATGAGGCTGCCCATTAGATTTGTACATCAAAGACTCTAAAAAGTTTACTTATATAATAATAATAATAACATATCAACCTCACACTCATTATGATTCATATGAAAAGTCTGAAATGAAACAAAACTGTGTGTGTGTGGCAGAGGAAATTCTAGAGAACAAATTGTACAGAAGCAGACCTTGATATTTCATTGCTTATCAGGCTTAATATATTTATTAGCTACTCTTGTCTGTGTCTATGTCTGTCTTCAATTATTTTTTGGCAAGAAGTGGCTATTTATATCACACAGGGGCGGTGTCACATCTGCCTGCCAGACTCATCAATTTACATGGGCATGGAGTGTTCAACAACTGTTTTGATAACTGAATAATAATTTGTATCAAGTAAAAATGCCAACCATTCACTGGAGACACACATTAAATGTGAAGTTTCTATCTTTCCTTTTCTGTTTTATATAATAGTAAATTGAATATTTTAAGGATTTGAATTGTTGACCATAAAACAAAAAGCAAACTGAAGACATTACCACGTGGCCTGGAAAAATTGGGGTGTGGAGGTAGAAGACTACACTTTATAAAGAGTAAGATAGATATGTTAACAGACAACACTACATGTCACTTGCTTTCTCCTAATTTCTAATGGATGAGCTGGGCTTGCTGGTGAATCCCTAATGTAAGAATCAGCTTCCACATCCTGTGCTCTACAAAGGAGCACTTCCTCGCTGATGCTGGGGTCACCCCCTGAGGCTGATGATGGTCGATGGGTCTTGTCCAAACAGAGCAAGCAGGGGCATTGCCTTTGTTAGACTGTGTAAGACAGAGATACCCTCTGATCCTGAGGCAAGATTGGTTGGCTTGCTGTAATTGAGCCATCTGACTCAAACGGACCTTGCCTTCCACAGCTGAGTAGACCAGTACAAAGAGACTCTGGCTGCTTTCCAAGTTAAGTGTGCTGAGCGTGTTTGTGCCATTCCTGCACATGTAGCCTCATGCTGTGAAAATACAAAATACTTTCACTTGACTCTCCCAGGAGATCTGTGGTCTTTTTCTGTTCAGCTTCATTTGGAAAGACGCTAGCCTGCTAGGTGCAACGGATGCTAAAACTTGCCTGGATAGTTAACAACTCTCAAAATAAACATGGGAAATGACAATGGAAAAGCACAAAGACAGACTGAGCGGGGCAGCAGACAGATAAAATGAAAGATTCTCCTTCTGATCTATAAATACCACAGTTAAATAGTTCTGGCAAAGCTTGCAGATTAGCAGCACACTTCAATTCAGACTGTTCCATCAAAGCAGTCTCTGAGGCATCACTCTCAGACGTCAATTGCACCAAGAGGGGAAAAAAATAGGTCAGGTATGAGATGAGCTGCAGCACAGAGAAATGTAGTGCTTCACAGCCTTCATCAAAAACAAGCACTTTAAATTTATATCAATGCCATCAGTGGACTGACCAGGCATCAAAAGTTCAAAAAAATATGCGTCTGGGTCACTGGAGACTTAAGTGTCAAAGCAAAGCAAATATAAATTACCTTTTTATGGACTTGATGAATGTGCATAAAAACACACAGTGTTATGATTTTAAAAAAATGAAGGCACTCAATTTTGTCCAATTGGATCAGAGGTTTTCCACAGAATATTACACAATATTAACAGAAATACCACACCATGCTTTAAACTTTGTTCACACTTGAGGCTTTAAAACACTTTAATGTAGGTGAAAAAAGTCAATCTAATCATCCACAAGCCTATCACCTGAGGTCATCACTGGGTGAGTTTTCTTTGACCTGATCTGATACGGTATAAGATGTGTTGTTCTCCTATAATTATCTCATTACACTTAAGCATGTGACATAATATCAAGTTTTACAAATATGTAATTGTATGGACACTTGTCCATATTAATAAGTGGCTTGTTTTGTTGGGTAATCCAGGTATTTCATATTTCAATTCAATTAAACCTTACTATACTGTCATAATTTATTGCAGATGTAGATAAGTAAAAAAAATGGGAAGGGGAAAAAAATTTTTTTTTTTAAATCTTTATGATTTATTTAAGCTTTATTTATCCCAGAATTGATTATAAATGCTACTGTTTCCAAGACCGTCTCACTCTTGGAAATTAGCACTATTTGCGTCAACTCTAAAGTAGAAAACGTGTGACACATTTGTTAAAGCAAAAACAAACATCTCTGTTCTTGTATTTTTCCAGGAGGTTGGTCTTTGAAAAGCTTCTACATATCATGCTGACTGTCAGTGGGTGACAACAAAGGTTGTACGCAGTAAAGAGCAATTCTGCTCACTTCAGTCATCACAATGTTTTTATCAGTGCACAGCTGGATGTTTGCTTCACCCATGCAAACCTGGCTTTTAACTGTCATATTCAAACAGAAATAAACTTCAAAAAGATGAACACACCTGTGCACTTATGATTGCAAAATGAACTGTCCACCTATGCATTGTCACTGCATAATCAAGCACACTTTTCACATCAATCCAGACAATTTATCCTATAATAATTAGTTCCTGACATCATGAATGCCTAAAGACAACCTGTCTGTTACTTTAAGTGTTAGCGCTGGCTGTTGTTGAGACTGAACCTGGCAACTTGCACATAAGGGAGCACAGCTGGTGAGTGTCTTGCCAAAAAAAACACACCCTGGTTCACACAAGAAAAAACAATTAGCCCAACTATTTCTGCTGAGAAAATTCTTCAAGCAGCTCTGATAGTGATCATGATTAACTTGAATCGATGGTCATGCAAGATACAAGTGTATATAAAGGAGGTATATCTAACATGAAAAATATATTAAAACGGTGTGCGACTGCCTCTCTTTCATGACACAAACAAATCAGCCATTTCATGACTCTCAGATAAATGGCACAACACATGATTAGAATAATAACTGCATTAGACCAGGTATCAGGTGTACAAACAGATGTGCAAGTAACTATCAGTGGTAGATTTTTCCTGCTGTCCTTTGCCATGTGATCTCTGATTTGAGAGGTGTAGCTCTATTCTGTAACAGACTGTCATATCGTTAAGCAGATAAAGTAAGCCATGAAATAACCCCAGCAACCTTGAGGAAATCTATGAACTTCTTCACTTAGCCTGTTGCCGCTTTTTATTCTTGAAATGAATAAATTACTAGGCATGATGTGACCCTCTTAAGTGCAGATAATACAAGAGAAGGTTTGAAGCAATAAGAGATTGTGTGAACTAGACATTGTGTCATAATGGCCATCAACATGTTGACATTACAAAAGTACTCAGTAGTTGCTAAATGAGTAGTGATACATACACTTGCCAAGGCAGGGTTTCCAACAGAAAAAGTTATTAGGTCCAGCCACTGGACTAGTTCATGAATCTCCCACTACAGTTGGTGTCTCCAAATTTTGCCATGAGAATATACAGACTCGCTAGGTGAAAACAATACCTGCTAAGCTACCAGCTGATATGGCTCTCATAGCTGGTAACAATCAGCTGTACCCACAGATGAAATTACCTTACCTGAGGAAGAGTAACATTGTTCAGTAAATACATCCAAGATTGCACTGTGCATATAACTGTCCATTCCTATAATTAATTTGGTGTTGTCAGACAGTCCCCTTTAGGTTTTGTCCACTCAGTAGTTTTATACAGTGGTAGTAAGCACATAATTTTACATCACCTTGTAACCTGACTCCTTGCAGAATGCATTTAAAATAAGCCCAAAATAACTTAAACGAAGGCCATTTCAAAGTGAGTTAACCACGACAAACTATCCATTAACAACCTGACCATTTGGAAAAAGAATAAAACAAATAAATATGATTACTCATTTAAAGTACACACATGGAAAGCATAGAAACATAATAACTACTAATAAAGCAAGACTGTAGCTGCTTATGTCTGGATCAAATGTGCTTTAAAGGCCACTGCATTAGTTAAATTAAAAAATTTAAAAAGCTTTAAAGATAACTAAAATAGATAGATAAATAGCCGTTTCTTCCGACAGAGTAATGAATTAACTGATTATTAGTGGCAACTTGAACCAAGGGAAAAAAAATATATATCACATAAGACAGAGTAATAGCCAATCCTTTTATTCCAGGGGGTGGAAGCAGAAAATGTTTGGAATTTTTCTTCAAAACAAGTAAAACTGAAACGAATAATCGACTAACAAACTAGTTGCCCAGGTCGACCAATCCTTACAGCTCCACGCTGTGGCTAAACACAGACACTGAAGGGAAGGGGGTGTAGCTCCGACTGCGCTGTTATTTTTGTTATTTTGCCCACATTGGGGTCACTGGGCGGCCATGGACACACTATTCCAACTCAACAAAAACATTACGACTATCCACTGTTATGACCCCCCATGTCAAAATATCTGGCTCCTTATTTGTCCCAAAGGTCATGACCTATACAACTTTTAGCTAACTTCGGCTAAACGTATAAAAGCTGAAGAAGAGACGTCGTTGGTGACCAGAGCATTTCTTCTAAGCGTTTTACTCGTACGTTTATTTTCATTCATAGCCATTTCATCCCATGATAGCTGGCAGTGAATGCCATTACAGCACTAGCTAATGTTGTTAGCCTTACTTGTATAGACATTTGCCACCATATTTTTTTGTAACGATAACACGATGTGTACATACTAAACTTAGCAGCTGAACTAACGTCAACGTTAGCAAGCAAGCTAGAAGCAAATGCTGCTGCTTGCTGCTGTTTTGGGGCCCCGATTAAACGTTAGCTTGTGCAACCGTTTAACCTCGCGCGTTCCGACACACACGGTATGACCCCGGTGCCAGCCGTGACAACCGGTGCCAAGAAGTGAATTAGACGTCGCCTTACCGTAGTAGCAAGTCTGGTAGCCTCGGACTTCTTTCTGGCCGCGCTCCCTCGCAGTTTTTCCTGATAGTCTACACCATTTCTGGAGGGTGGCTGGCTGTACCCGACCAGCGGCAGCAGAGGAGCGGAGAGCAGGGGCGGGCCACACCAACTCTTTTCATTTGCGTTCCAAAGTGGCAACGTGACTCAGTTCTGGCCAATGAGCAGAGAGCGCTACATTTCGGACCCGCCCCCTCCACTGTCAATCAAGCGTGCCCCCCCATCCCCCACGCGACTGTCAATTGGCGACTGCTGTCCTCATCTCCATGGTAACAGAGGGATTTAACCCTTGCAATGTGTTTTGTTTATGGTTATGGTTTTTAAAATGAGGCTCACGGACCTCACATGGTCATTGTCTCATGGTCATGCATTTACTTAAGTACTGTGCTTAAGTTACTTACAATGTTATTTATTTATTGGACTGTACTTTACTGTATTTTACCTCATTATTTCTATTTACACTCCTTTAAACATGTGATTTAGACGTGTAAAAAGATGTACACAAGTCTCCATCATCAATCAGGAAAAAAAAGGACAGATTTCCAAGGAATTTGAAGCTTTATGCAATGCATGCTGAGAAATCTCAGCCAATAACAATATTTATAAATAACTTGAATTGATTAAACTTTAACCAACAAAGTTGTTTAACTAAAATAAAAGAAACTAACTGACCTATTTTCCGGCCCATCCATCCACTCAGACCTCCTGTGACTCACTCCTTTCACAATTATCACAGACTATTAGAGGGGTTTTTTCACCATTTTTGGGGAATTTGCTGCAAATGCTAATGTTTCACTCATTTCACTGAACTGCTATGTCTCCTAACAATAAGATGCTTTGTACTGAGCTGCTTACACATGAGAAGACAGTCTTGCACACTGTTCCAGATTAAACCAATGGTTTCCAATATTTTTTTCCTTATGACCTTTTACAAGGAAGTGTGTGGTTTGGGCTTCACATTTCAGGTGCCTATGAGTCACCCCCTTATGGAGACAAGTCTAAAAACTGAAAATTGATTTGTGTCCCAAAACCAAAAATTTTCCATCTTTCCTCTCATCATTATTAAAATGCAATTTGCATAAGTGTCATTGTATGAACATAATCAGGACTCTGGAAGTTAAATGGAATTAGTAAAAAAAAATGTGTTCTAATTATTTAAATGGTAGGGTAAAAACTTAAATACTAAGGTCTGATGTATAAGCATGACCAAAAATAAAACAAAATCATTGTCAGCTATGGATTTTTGTAAAATGAAACATAGCATCAATGCCTTTTGTAAAGTGAACGATGTTACAACATCTCACACACACACATCACCTTGCTTGAGTCATTAAACTCTTATCTTCAAATGTAGAAATGCAAATGCTTGTTTTCCAAATGCTGTCTGCTCAAAGGCACAAGAAGAAGGGAAGCCCCACCATCAAAAATGAGAACACCGGCTTGGTAGGTGTTATTACTGACAGGTCTTACACAGAGCAACACTTGACACAACTAATTTTCTTACAAATGTTTTCTAATGTTGCAACACATTTGTTTACACAGTGCATCTGCAGTAAAACTGGCCCATATTTTGAATTCTTACCATTTCAATTCAAGATGCCATGATCATCATTTTGAAACCCATTATTTCCCATTACAGTCTCTCTGACTCTGCATTTTGTAATTTTGTTCTTGTTTCAAATGAATTTTTTGTTCTATCTATCTATCTATCTATCTATCTATCTATCTATCTATCTATCTATCTATCTATCTATTTTTTTTTATGTCCTATAAACTAATCCATCACCTATCAACATTATTTTAAACTGTGTAAGACAACATTGTTCAAGCACTGAATCTGTAATGTGTATCCAGATGGAAATGACTGGGTATGGTAATAAAATGGACAGCAATGAATTGCTAATATTTCAGTGAGTCACTATTGTGTTGCCTGCAATATGAGGAGGGAGTGCTTTCATCTGCCTGAAAATACTGAATAATTAATCAGAATATGACTTATTTGGTTGGCCCCTGAGTTAATTATCTGGTCTTTCATAGCTCCCTTGATACCTAGCTCGCAGCATCAGCATGAACACAGGATCGTTCCGGTAACTTGGTTAATCCCCAAGGAAATGTTATGGGCTTGCAGCCAGGCAGAGTGTGTAGTATTAATGTTGTAGTGGAGGTTACACTGAAGTCCAGCATCGCTCTGCTGGGCCAAAACATACCTTGAAAGTAATGTTTATGCAATATCATGGACAAGATGTAATGGAGTGTAGATTATACATGCGAATCATCATGTAATATTTATGTGGGCTCCCATTCAGCTTGCTTGATCCTCCATTTTCACCAAAGTCAGGGAGGGGGTGTTTTGTTCTCTATCACCAAACAAATATTTCTGTGTTTCTACATTGTGGTTCACTGTTTTTCCACAGAACAGAATAAGATATAGTGCAAACCTTCAACTGATACACAGTGATATTTTACAGCTGAAGTTACACTAAAAATTATTTTTTCATCACAACCATGATTTATTCATTGATTTACTGAAACAATTTCAGTGAGCGAATAATGTTACTACTGACATTAATATTCATGAGAATGATGAGACTACAGAAAACGCTGTCTCTGTCTCAGAACATTTAAGGGGTAATAACTGTCGAATCCTTAGTGAAAATTATTATCTACACCTCTTATCCGTGCAGGGTTGTGGGGGGCTGGAGCCAATTCCAGCTGACATGGGGCGAGGACAGGGTTATGCCCTGGACGGGTCACCAGTCCATCACAGGGCTGACATACAGAGACAAACACTTAAGCGTACGGGCAATCTTAAGTTGCCATTAAGTCTAAATGTACATGCCTTTGGACGATGGGAAGAGGCTGGACTACCCGGAGGGAACCCACGCAGGCAAAGGGAGAACATGCAAACTCCACATAGAAAGGCCCCAAGCACACCTTCTTGCTGTGAGGTGACAGTGCTAACCACTGCACCATGCAGCCTTATTGAAATCTCATATTCTTATTTCTCATTAAAAAAGTGACGAATGTTCGGGATGGAGGACCATCTTTAAACTGTAAATAAATATCTCATATATAGTCTTGAAATAAATTTTCCTCCATTAATTAAAATCAAGCCAATAAGAGGAAAATGACCATGAAATGACCATCAGTGACCACAATGTGTCACTGATGTCTACATAGTTTTAGGAGTCGGAAGTGCAGTGTAGAGATGTTCAGCATCTGGGAAAGAGTTTCTTCTCCTGTTTGAAATTGGGACAAGAGCCTCAGTTGAACTCAGTTGAAGTTTGAATTCAACATGTAATCAGCAACATTAGATTCAGGATTAAAGTCAGGTTGAGATTGACCCAGGTCTAAAGAGGTTTAGTCAATATGCAACTAACTTTGGCTAAGGGGACATCTACCTGGTAGTTAAGCAGACTCCTGATATGAGCCACATATGCTGTGACGTTTATATGAGTCAATTCAACAGTCCCTTTTTTAATCATACATGCTGCAAATGATTTGCAGTATAATATTAGGAAGTTTGACACTGTTGTTGCAGCATGAATCAATCCCAATTTATTGCATTTGCAGTGCACCATTTCAGATTTTGTAAATTAGATACCCTATTAGCCTGATATTTTGAGTATTAACACGCTATTGCATCAATTTTACACAAGAGGGAGCCATAATGTTACCAGTCTGCAAAGGACATTTCCTGCTCAAACTCACATCCATTTTAGTAGTAGTAAGTATTTAAGTAGTAATAATTGTGCACAATCAGACAATGGACTACACTTACACCACTGACCAAAACTGATTTCCCTAATTAATTTTCAATTGCAAATGGGTGAATATTGCTTATTGATTATAATTATAATAATCATATTGAATATTGTCTTTGGAAAATATATGTTTCTGTGAGTGTGATAGAAAAATATCCACTCATTGTTTTGCTTGTGAAACAGGGATTCAGCACGCCTCTACAATCATTTAACCAGTAGTTTGGTTATAGCTTAGTCTGAAATCTGAAATAGGCTTGTGAGAATTTTTTCCTCAGTTGTCATCATTCATGCCTGTAAAAGGTGTTTAAAATAGCATCAGGAACGAGGTTAATTGTTCCCCTGAAACAATGAAAATTCCTGAAGTCAAAGGCTGTGTGCTGTTGCTTCCCCACTGTTGTGTTTGCTTTTATTATTTTCTTCAAAGAAAGTCGAAACCACCACCCTGATGCCTTTTTGAACTGTTTTTTTCTGCATGAAAGAGCTTGGGAGTGACGATAGAGTGGCCTCTAGCATCAAAGTTTGCTTATTAGTTCAAGAATTTCTCAGTTTTCTCCTCATTGTTGATTTATCTCACTCAGTGTTTGTACAGCAGGGATGACTATTGTGAGGAAGGATATTTAGTCTTATTCAGCCCCAGCAGGCATCCTCTCCCTGCTGTATAAAACACACTTCACAAAAAAAGTTTGTATATTACATTAGACATCTTGTATGTTGACCTGCATCACACATTTCGTTATGGTGCACATTTGCTCCACTATTACTGATTTTTGCACTACACAGCAGTGTAAGGAAATCAAAGGCAATGATGATAGATGCATATTTTGGAAAATCTTCCGAAAGATTTCCTCTGCATAATGTCCTTCTCTGTTCACGCAAATGTGTGCTGGAGCAACCACGTACCTTTTCCTTCTATTTATTCTTTAATAAGACCATGTGGTTCTTTACAGCATCATTAGTGGAAAGCCTTAGCACTGGTAGCTGAATTACAGCAGCTTAAAGTGTCTCCGCCTTCTCAGGAGAATGTGAATGGCTGAGTACATTGAACACACTCATTACTTCAATTCCCTCACACCCAATCAAAATAATAAGCTTTTTGCCATTGATATTACAACACACTGGATAGTGTTCAGTGATGTGTGTGGAAGAACAAGGGTCCAGTGTTTTGAGGGGTGGTTTACTGCCACTGAATGGCCCATGCAACTGTGTAACATGGCTGCCTGTGCCTGTGTCTTGCCTTTTGGCTCAACTTACTCTCTTCATTCTCCTCTCAGCAAATTATACTTATAATTTATATTAAATCAGTTCTAAGAGGCACAATGACCAACAAGATGGTATGTTAACAGGCATTAAAACTTTACAATGTTTAGTGTTGTTTGTCTCAATAAAAGTAGAATTCCAAGGTGTAATATTGTTAATTCTTAACTACCACTTCCTGCTTCCCTACTAGTTAAATACCATCCATTCCCTTCCATGCACAACTTCATTCTTGTGATGCAAACTAGTATTTAACCAGTTATTGATCCTGTTCTTTTGGATGGGCAATTAAATGTTCACATGAAATCCTCAAGTTAATCATCTTTAAAAGGACGTAACAATAATTCACCAGCCTTGCTCAGCCATTCCTAAATAAATGCAAAGGGTGTGTAATGCAAGTCTGGCACTTGTCTATATGAAAAACAATAATCTTTTGAACCAGTGATATTACAGTAAAAGTGATAGCAGTTTAAGCTGAAAACACTGAGAAAATAAACACACACACACACACACACACACACACACACACACACACACACACACACACACACACACATACAAGCTTGTAGGTTGTCACTGTTGAAAAAAATGTAAAAAAGTACTTTAAATGTTTATGTCATAACTTGACATATGACAGAAAATGTTCAGGCTGGGGGTGGCTGCTTTCTCAGTTTTGCTCAGTATGTTGTTAAGTGTCTCACTGTGAAACTGCTAAGAATCACCTGAATAAGAGGAGGTGGTGGAAATGACACAAATCAGAAGCATCCTGAACGTCAGAGCTAACAGTTGTAAAAAAAAAAACAACTTAATGACAGTTGACAAAATGTATGTATTCATGTAATGAGATCAGGCTTCATACAGTTTGGTTAGTTGTATGTATTGTATGATTGATGATATTTGCCATTTTCCCCAAATATAACCATAGTTCAAAAGGAAATTATGATATTTAAGTAAGTTGGACTAAATGTGAGAAATGCAAATGACTTTTTTTTTTTTTTGTGATTGACTGATTGATTGTTATTGGTTGTTATCATTAGTGTGTGTGTGTGTGTGTGTGTGTGTGTGTGTGTGTGTGTGTGTGTGTGTGTGTGTGTTTGTGTGTGTGCATATGTGTGTGTGTGCATATGTGTGTGGGAGGTTAAATAAGGTGACCTAACAGGAACTGTGTAGGCGGAACATGAAAGCAGCTCTGCACTGCCACACATGTTGTGGTTTGACCTGATCGCTTTCTCTCTAAAAACCAGATCAGGCTGGTAAAGTTCTTCGTCTGTATTTGTGGGTTTTTTTTTTTTTTTTTTTTGCAGCAGTTTGCTACAGATTACTGAGTGTGTTCAGCATGTCTGCCTGCACGCACACATTTTCTATTTCCAGTCTGTCAGTGTGAGAGGGTTTAAACCACAGTGGCTGTGATCTGTGAAGAGGCAGAATGTGAGAAGAAGTTTTAAAGTGTTTGGTAGTCTGGCAACCGTCAGTGACTCACACTGGAAGAATGAGAGGGTGAGCATGAGACTTGGTGCACGTCTACCATGACTGCCTGAGAGAGGTAGTTTCAAATAGAGAGTCATTATTTAATTTGTTAATAATGATCTACAGCAGTTCTCAGTCATTTATCATCATTAATGTTAACACAACAAATTGCTTTGCAAACGCATGTAAATGTACAGCGTACTGGAAGATGGTTGTACAGTGGGAAGGGTCACACATTGAACCACACACTTCACACTTTTAAAGTTAGATGTAGGTTTTGCCAGTGTTGCACCTCCTTTGTGATCTAACTTGCTTTGACAAAATTAACTTGTTTAAACAAAAAAAAAGGATGCATTAAAAATGGCAGGCAGTGTTGGCTTATCTGCTCACAGTGTAGAAATGCACTTTATCTTTGTTGATTGCCTTTTGCTCTTTATTTTGATGATGAAAACTGGTTAGCTCCGTCCACACCGGCCTTGTTAAACCTGAATGTCCCAGTATGCAGCCACTATAAATATGAAAGAGAAAGAGAGAAAAAGAAACACAAGAGTGTCCATAGAATCAAGAACAACAGGTGGACATGGATAGATATGAGATAAAAGAGAAGACAATGAGGAAAGAGATGTGCAATGTGGAAATTTAGAGTGAGAGAGCGAGAGAGGCAGAGTCATCCTATGGCCAATCATAGTCACATGCCACTGAGAGAAGCTGAACTAGTGTTGTCCTGAATAAACTGGTTGCTGCACCAGTCCCTCCTTAAACTGTAATGTTTTAATAATTCATCATCACTCTGAAAACAACAGACGGCGTCAGGTTTCCCCTTGTGTTCACATTTACATAGCTCTCACCACCTGATGAGGACATGGTAACCACTAAATATTTTTGCATAGCTTGTGGCATGGCCTAGAGATGTTGCAGATAGCCATTAGGCGAAGGGTTTGTCAGTCTGTTGGTCTGTGCAACACACCATATACCTTTCCACCAACTGGTATGTATGGTCCTCACCTAATTTTAGAGTTTCATGGTTTGATGGCTTTTAGTTTAAACCATCACTCCTATTGTTGGTGTTGTTGTTGTGTTAACATTGTGCTGTATTACACAATTACAAAGACGTGGGAACACGGGATGGGTGTTAAACCAGATTATCTAATTAGATTATAGAGTTAGCACGTGTGAATAGTTGGTAATAATACATTATTGCACAGGAAAATTGTGTGAAAGCACAGTTATGTCAAACACTATACATCAAATTTGTTTATAACAAACTGTTCTTTTTTCTTCAAAATAACTTTTGGGTGACCCCTAGGTTTGTTTTTCCCACATCAAAGAATTTAATAATGTGAATAAATGTTAATATGACTATGACTGATGGCCATAAGAATGAAATTAAGTCCTGTAACTGTTGTGGTGAACCCCTGACTTCCTGATTTCTTCTAGTGTCATTTGTTCTGGTCAATACTTCCCCTTCACCAATACAATGATCTATAACAATGTAGTTTTGTTGAGCATATACTCATTGGATGGATCTGTGTTTTGGTGAACGATCCTTCCTCTGACTTAGGATGAACATGACATGACAGTTTTAGTCTTTTCATTGGTACAATGAAGCTCTAAGAATGAGAAATCAATTGTGTTTTCAAACAGCACCTTTGTATGGGGAGGTATAAGGAAAATTGCAGCATTCATCAAAAACTAGTGAGTTTTCTTTCCTTTAGTCTTGTTGATAGTCTGAAAACCACAGAGTAGTGAGAGACAAAAAGATGGAAATGTGTCCATCCATCCATTATTTAAATGATTTATCTGTGCAGGGTTGCAGGGGGGCTGGATCCAATCCCAGCAGATATTGGGTGAGGGTGGGGTACACCCTGAACAGGTTGCCAGTTTATCACTGGGCTAACATATAGACATTTAGGGTAATCTGGAGTTCCTGTAGCAAAGCAATGCCAACACTGGGAAAACATGAAAATGCACACATCCACACAGAAATGCCACTGGTCCAGGGTTCAAATCTGGAGCCTTGTTGCCATGAGGCAACAGTGCTAACCACTGTACCACCATGCTACCCACAAGGTGTTTATAACACTGGTAATAGTTTTTGCATTACACCATGCAAAACCTCCAATGGCAATTTTTTTCCAGTACCAAATTTGTATATTTTTAAATTATGAATCAACTTGTTGTTGTGACAATAGCAGTAAAAATAATCTTGATTAATCCTCATGACTAGAGGTCTTGGTGCCACATCCTGGTGACAGCAGACAGTAGTTGCAAAGGATGTTTTAGGATGTTTGAGGAAAAGACACCAGTCTGCTTGCATGTCGTCTGTTTGGTCACATTCCCCTCTTACCTCATTTGGCTCGGGCTGCAGACCTCAGAGACGCTCCAGTGGCTTTCAGCAAACACTGCAGCACCACTCTGATGGCATGTGACAATCTGTTCTTTTTTTTCTTTTCTTTTTTTTTTTTTTTTTTGCACAGTTTTGCACGGTCTTGGAGTGGGAGTGACATTTTTCTAATTGGACATAATGATGAAGAGCTGGAGAAGGGTTCCCTGTTTTATAACTCATTGCTCTCTCTTTTTTATGAAGGACAACGTGCAAAGTTTTAACTTCTTAATAATGCTTTACTCTTGCCAGTATTACTGGTCTTGACATTGGTCTGATTTCATGTTTTCAGCTGCACCGTATGCAAAATTATTGTCACCTATTGCTCAAGTATCCGTTTATTTTACTCACCTCTGAGCTGTCATTGTGTTTCTCAGAAACCCTGTTTTTCACATTACTCCCTCTTGTTTATCATGAGGAATTAGTTGACATAATGTGAGTGAAAATATTCTCTTTGACTTCTACATGAAAAGAGTACTTCACATACAAGTCTTCCATATCTTCCATTGGCGTGGGATACTATTTGGTCAAAACCTAGGAGATATTTCAGGTATTCCCTTTCTCATTGAACCAGCGCATACAAAGTGGTTGCAATAGTCCCAACATGCATTAAACTGAGACGAGTAGGTTCTCTATACGAAGCCTTTCTCTTACAAATCCTAATAAATCTCCATCAGAGCTGTAATCACTCTTAGCTTACCAAATGGAGGTTCACAAACTAAAACGCATTAACCAATAACTTTGTGTAATGTAAGTAACAGACGAAGTCAAACAATGGCACAAGGGTCATGGGAAAGTTTACCACCAAACATTTACATTAAAGTCTAATATTTCATACTGCCCTCCTTTGTTTCTGGCTGTTTAATTACTGTGGGATTAGACACTTTTAACTCTCCCCAGCTCCGTCTCCCCTCCACGCACCTCATGGGTGTCTTAATCGGGACGGACTTAGGAGGCCAGGGGTGCAGCCTTTGTGGGCCCAGCAAAGAAAGGAAAGGAGTGTGTCAGCGATTTAGCTGACAGCTAGGGCCTTGTTTGGCCTCTTGCCTGCTCCCTGGTCAACTGAGGCTCTGCAGGGGCACCAGGCAGAGTTACAGTGCCAGTTACAGTGAATCAAGACCTTGTTAGACCAAGGTGAGTTTGAAAAGATAGATGAGATGAGATGGAGAGAATAAGAATGAACATTCAGTCCCTGTGCCTGGTTTCTGTCTGTTTCTGAAGCAGCCAGTTCTTTCTGGTTGGTTTTTGGGTTGTACTCAGTGACCACAGTACCAAAACCTGGATGTTTGAAGCCATTTGATCTTCTTCTCATGGTCTGGTTGGCTCAGTGTTGGCACAGAGTAGCGATGATTTTTCAACAGGGGAACTGAAATATCTTCTTATTATCCAAACTCTGAAATTGTTTGAATCAATTTTACATTTTTGTTGCACATACAAGTCAAAGAAAATTGATTTGGGGGCTTTAATGTTATTTTAGATCAGACTCAATGCTGAACTTCATCTTTTGCGCTGTATACAAAATAATACACATAGATACAGTTGGATTACCTGATAAATTTACATATACCACTTGTGAAAAGAATTTAAATATGTTCAGTTGTTGTGTATCAGTCATATTTTTACTTTTACACCAATATTACACATACAAATTGACTTTCAGAAAACTTTTATTTTAATTTATAGACCAACTGTCCTATTGTGTTCCTGTTGTTAGATTTGTGTTGATGTTTTTTCTTTTCCTCCATCCACTTATACCATTGGTACAATCTGCCAGTATGTATGTCCCCCTTTGTTCTGCATTTGTTAGGTTAATTGAATTTTGTTAGGTCAGTAGGTTTGTTCGAGTTTAGTTCTGTTCACTTGACTTCTTTTATGGGTCCAGAACCTTATTGCTTGGTTTGTGTAAAATATTTTTTAGATAAATAAAATCTTCGTGTCTGCTAATTCAGTCCCTTACAGCACAGCTGATAAGATGAAAAAATCAAAACAGTGAAAACTACTCCAGGGGATTGATACATGAGCACAAAATATGATGAATGGTGGCTAAGTCAAAAACCACACAATTATCTGCTTTTATATATTGACACACATGATCTTTTGTTAGCTACTGTGCTTTATTGCAGTTTCACAACCTCTCATGCAATGGGTGAAGTGAAATGAATGAGATTGAGAAAGCCTTAGTGCCTTAGTGTTCATAGTTGACATGCCAACTTTCTTACCGACCTCCACGCACTTCAGCATTCTGCACAACTCTGTTGTCTGTTGCCTTGGTGAATGTTGGTGTTATTTATTTGTCCTGAGTTGATGCCTGAATGTTAATTCTATCACATCTAAAGCGTCACTTAAATTTCATTTTATTGAACCTATTTTGCAACATAGGGTATCTCCAATCATATGATATATTTATAGTTAGAAAATCATCTCACAAAAAATCTATTTATAAAAAAAAACTTTTTTTTTTTTTTTTTTTTTTAGCATTGAAGTCAAAAGACTGAATAAATTAACTAACTAAACTGTTGGCCAGTAATCTGGACCACAGCTGAGGTTTGAACTAGTCTGAATAAGTTTTTGAAATGTTCACCACTAATGTCCTTTAAAATGAAAAATTAAATAATTTACTTACTCATGGCCATAAAGTCAGATTCAGTTTGAAAATTAATTCAGAAATACTTTATTACTTCATTTAAAAACCTTTTTGAATCACAAGATGGATACACTAAATTAGTATTGTACTTCATTAGGAACTGTAATTTATTTAATAATTTAATAATTCAATATTCAATAGTATAATAGTGACAAAAGGCAGTAGAATGACAAAAAATTTACACATACAAAACAGATACTCATTTTGCACCATAAGGTATTCTTAATCATATTAGTTCCCCTTTTGAATAAATGGTGATGAATCTGTTGATGCCTTTTCTTGAAAATTGTGAGTGGAATCTGAGTGAGTAATTTTTGCAGAATTGATATTCACAGTAAACTGGACACACCCAAACTCTTCTTCCACAGAATGATTATGTTTTGGTTTGTGGAAAGGGTAATGCCAATTTGACAGCTCATTGCATCAACACTGCATCTGCAGGTTTTGAGCAGCTGCTGTTGCTGTTCTGCTACTTCATTATTGTAATGGCCGACTCTACAAGAAAGATTTTCATACTTCACATCTCAGTGGTAAGAGGAAAAAAATCACAACAAAAACAATAAACAACCACCTCTTTAATTATGTCTGTAAACATTCAGGTTGTGTATTTATCTGCACAACTACGTCATGTTTGAACAATGCTGTTGGGCGGTTTAATCATCCTGTGATCCGCTGCAGGTACAACAGGGAAATGACATGGTCTGACTTTAAAATCCTCCGTCCATTGAGATTAAAAGATATAAAAAGATTTTACACAAGTTTTCACACATAAATTACTTCCTGGCCGCTTTACTGTAGAGCTGTCAGCGTAGATTCCTTCTTCTATTGTATCTAATATGGACCATTAACCACCATTAGGCAGTGTAGAGAGGTCGCCTACACAGTTACTCAAAAACAAATGCATGAGGACAAAGACAGTCTGTGTTAGAGAAATAAGAGCTTAGCAGACTTGGAGTAAACAAATACAGAAACAATGCCCAAGTGTTCCCACGTGAATATGCTCATCAGTCCACCCTGCACTTGAAACTAATCTGAATTACAGCAACTGATGTCCAGGAGTAAAAAATTAGACCTCAAATAGATTTTTCCCTGCCATATCAAACATCGGGATGCTTTGTGAAAATAGCGCTCTGAGAGGAATATACAATTATTTTTACTCACCTGTACATGAACATGCCACACAATATCATTAGTGGCCAGTCAAACCTCTAGAAAGTGACATGGTGAAATTCCTGTGCTAGACCTCCTGTGCTTGGTGATGTAGTGACTATTTGCAGGTTGGGAAGTGGCTACAGTTGGTTGTGGTTTGTTTTATTTGAGGCAAAATGACTGAACATTTTTATTTTTTTTTTGTATTGTTTCCCATTTAGTAATAACAGGTTTGGTGTTACAGGAAGATGGCAAGTCACTGTTAATACAACAGTTTCTGTTGTGACAGTTTGCAGCAGCAGGAATAAACCTACTAACAGATGACTTTTCCTCTACAAGAAAATCCCCTGATCACAGAAATGAACTGATTTCCCAATAAAAAATCTGATTTTTTTTTTTCAAATGAGACCACTATTTTAAGTGATTTTGTATTGTCCCATATTGTCCTGACATGAATATCCTTTGAAAAATATTTGGTAGTGATATGACAATAAATAAAACACAGAAAAACAACACATAATGATTTAAAAAAGATTATGTTTTTATTGCAAGGCTCTAAAGAAAAATAACACCAAATAAAATATATGTAAAATTCAGTATTTGTCCTTTAGTGGGAATCAGATTTGGGCACGAACAGAACTGTTAATTCATGTCACAAAATAAATCCTGTAAAACCACAGAACTTTTCAAGGACAGTCTGGTTTCTGAGGTATGTGGTATTTGTAGTGGACTATACATCCCATGCCAGTATTTGTGATAAAAGGTTAATGCATGTGTCTGTCTGAGAACACAAAAGTTATCATAAGTGATAGGAATAGACAACGAAAGTGCTCTAAAGCTGGGACAGTGCTTCCTTCGAAATTGATATCATATTAAATATCCTATTCTGATGAAATGGTGATGGCATTTGATGCCCTTTAGATGTGCCTTCCTCAGGAGTTTCCATCTCCAAATTAATTATCTACATTATTAAAGTTAGCATTTGAATTTGACTGCTCCATGTTCTAGAAATGGCTCTGTTGAAAACACCAGGCAATCACCTGACCATGCAGTGACCACAGAGCAAAGACTTGGCATTTGTTTTCAAGAAAAGTAGAGAGCGGTAACTCTGCCAAAGAACAGCTTTAGCCCTCTTACATCATAAACCACAGCTTTGGCACAAGTCATGAAACTTTCTTCGTAGTTCCCTTGTAAAGCAGATCATTATATCAATTACAGATGTGCTGAACTGCTTCCCAAAAACAAGTGTTAATGAAGACAGTGGCAGTGTGGAAATTATAATGGCATGATTTGGCAGTATTTTAACAGCAAAATACAACATTTTCATATCTCATTTGTCTAACTAACAACCTGAAGTTGTGAATGTGAACATTGTTTTCCTGGGCACCTGAATTCCACTTTAGTTATGTAACCTATGTATTTACTTGGTAATCCTGCAAGTCGAATAATACCAACATGAAAACAAACAGGCAGAGCAGACTTAAAACTCTTTAGCTCTCCCTCCTTCTCACCACAAACAACAGTTTAAAAAAAAACCTTTTGTCACTTTCTCCCTGTGATGAAAGAGTTGTCAATTTAAAAAATTTAAATTGGTTTTAACCTGCATGAGGTTCAAGGTGACAGGTTAAGGCTCCCTGGAAGAGGGGCACAGTTGAGAGGGATTCAGATTTGCATGCCACAGCTTTAAAAGGTCACAACAGAGGTTCAATTGTATAGTGCTTCTGAGAGGAGTAGAGGATTAAATCAAAGAGAGCCCTTTTTGGAGAACTCCTTTCTCATTATTTGTATTGTAAAAGCTGTGAAAGCATCTGTCAGCTGAGGCCAGGGGCAGAGGTCAATGGGTAAAAGGTTATCAGCACAGCAGCCTGTCTAATTTGATATGATACACTTCAGCTTACACAACTAGCATTTCCCAAAGGCATGTTGCAACACACAATTTATACAGTGTTTAATCAGAGATGACAAGAAAAACACAATAAAAACTGCAACAATGGTGCAGATTATCTGCCTTTTCGTGCTTTGGAGTTAATTTGTTGAAGAGACTATTATTCAACATTTTATTAAGGCTTTTAATTCTGTTTGCTCATGATGACATGGCATATTGGTTGGTTGGTTGGTTGGTTGGTTTTTGAAAAAAGCTGGATGGTCAGGATTTAAAAAAGCTGAACTTCTGGGTCTGTATTTTTCTATGAAACATTCTTGTTTACTGATCATGGCTCACTTCTTTCATATTGCCCCTGGCTAACATATCTCTTTCATAAATGTCTCATTTGGGGACCTGTATTGCATGTAATTCCCCATCACTCTCTCTTATTATTCTGAAAATATGTTCTGGGTATTTTTATGCCTTTATAGCTTTGGTTTGTCAATTTGAAGGAAGAAGTGATTAGAAGTTGGGGATCAAAGGTGACCTTCCAAAAAACACTTTTGGCTTTGACTCCCAAATTCTAATTTAACACAAATATCTACCAGCATAAAATGATGAAGCAATTACATTTTTACCGAAAGGTCAAAGGTTAATTTTGTTGTAAAATCATAATGTTCTGCAAAAACATTTCTGGCCAATATTCTAAGCTGCAAACTTGGCCAGTCTGCCGAGTCATACAACCGTGAGGTGGTCATTCTAGATGCTATTATTAGAAAATGTATTTTGGAGACAGAAGTTCATGGATGGTGCCTTAACCCCTAGGCCCCCGAGGGTCCACTTCTTGTCATTTCGCCACTGATGACATGGAATTACAGAGATATGTTTTTTAATTTCTGGGTTTATGACCAAACACTTGCGAAACAAATCATCAATGCATCCCCATCAACTACAAATGTGAACAAGCTACGTTAGCTTGCTAAGCTACAATAGCTAGAATGGTAAATATTAAAGCTGCTAGCATTGTTACTGTGCGAATTACAGCATGCTGCTGGTGAAAACCATTGTACTGCAGAAGATTGCAATGTGGAATGTAAATTCAGCAAACAGGCCCAAACTTCAATTTACTTTTACTTGATTGTAGATATAACCTATTGTGTTGCCTAAAAAGGAATGTGTCGACAAAGTGGGTTGGTTTATCTTTTTAACAGTGAGAGACAGTCGATGTTTCAATGGCACTGTGTGAGTATGTGCACACATGCAGTCCAGGTTATCAGTCACCGCTGATGAGGCATGGCACGACAGTGCCAATTTTAGATGTGTGGGCTTTGTCCTGCAGCAGCTCTGGTTTCACAGCTCAGGGGAGGGTGAATGAGGTGAGTATTATACCTTCATCATAGGAGGCGGACAGTTCTTTTTTAGTTCCTTATTAAATAAAACAGATTTTGGAAACATGCACATTTGATTCAGGTGACAAGACACGACAAGACAGAAATGTGTAAACCAGTAAGTGTTAGTGCTGAAATAAACTGAGAAATCCGCATGGAATGAAAAATATAGACTTTTTCTGCAAAGTTTCATTGCAATACATCCTGAGGTTGTTGAGATATTTCAGTCTGGACCAAGGTGGTGGCCCAATTGACAGTCAGACATGACTATCCCTATCCATGCCACAAGCATGACTTTAAAAAGTTACCCAAATGACTGTGGTTCATTTGTCCAACAGTAGCCTATATGTGTTTGGATTTGCTGTATCCATGGTTATGTAAGCAGTGCCCCCAGGAGTAATGGTTACCCTCTACACCCCCATTCACAGTAGGGCCATCTCTCACTATTTTAACAGGCAACAGTAGTAGGCCTGGCTTGGCTTGGCATGAGATTCTATCGGGCAATTAGGTTCCAAATGCTTACAAAGATGAACGACAGGACAGCCTATGGCCTTGGCCTACAAGAGGTGCTAGTGATGAGCCAAGGGAAAACTTTCAACAAAGAAGCCAAGTCCATAACTCTTCACCAGTGGCAGAAAACCAGGTCCACTGGAAGGTCACTGCTCTATTACAAGGCCCCTGTGTTCATGACAGTCTCAACAATGGAAGCTGCGCAACTATGACAAAATAGCTAAATCATAGAAGCCACCAGGTAAAATGTCATTCTGCAGCATTTAAATGTGGCTGGATCTTGACTGAAATGTTTGGAAGATGTTTGAAGACAGTGTACTGATGTACCTAATATCAAAATATCTTATCCATGCATTTTTCCTATGAAGACATGTCTGACACTTTATTGCTCAAGGCTACTAAGAGCAAATCTGACATCTTGTGATCTAATCTCAATGCATTGCAAAAACCAGTGGCAGGAACAACAGGCACCAGTGATGTACTGTTGTGACCCCATGATGAAAGAAGGCCTTTGATGCATTTGTGTTCCTTTAGGACCACAACCCAGGCTATACAGGACAGGAAACAAATTTGTTTTTTGATAGAAGCCCAGGCTCTTGGGAGGGTCCGTATTGCGTCTGCATGTTCGGTTTACGGAAGAGCTCCAGCAAAGATGCAACATGCACTGAACAAGTGGATGCCGTAATGTGCATCCTGTTGTCGCATTTCCGCTCACAGACTGAATACCTTATCTCTGTTCATTATCAATACCAGAATTGAATGGTGTGATCAAATTACTACATTACATTAGGGTTAGGGTTAGAGATAAATTAAAGAGATTGGTTAACATAACTCTAATTTAATAGTTCCCCATTTTAAAAATATCTGTCACTTTCTTGCTGAGAGTTAGATGAGAAGGCTGATACTATTCTCATGTAGATGGTTAGCGTAGCTTAGCACAAAGAATGGAAACAGGTAGCAGAAATACTAAAAAAACCAAGTGTGAAGAAGTTGTGTAACTCATCTCACCTCATCTCCTCTTTAAACTTGTTTGTGCTTTACACTTGGTTTGTACACATTTGCACAGATTTGTACAGGTTTATAAGGATTTTGTTACCTTTGGACAGAGCTAGGGAAACTATGTTCCCCCTATTTCCAATTGCTAGGCCAACTGGCCTTTGGCTCTAGCTTAATTTTAACACTTTTAATAAAATTATAAGCTCTGTAAGACATTACCGAGATATTCCTTTAAAATCAATGTTCCTCATCATCAATCATTACAATAGCACATTATGAGGATTTTCAGTCCTTAGTGCATTCATTATTCCATTGGTAGTTTATATTTTATAAATCTTCCAGCCCTGTCCTTTGTCATTAAAATCAATACCCTACTGACTAACACATAGAGGATGAATTCAAAGTCCATGCTCTCTAGAAATCTCTACATAATTATTTGGATTTTTTGTTTGACACTTTAAGGTGTGTGACCTGTCCAACATCAGTCAGGTAAAAAATCTATCATTCAATTTCACAAGGTGACGAGTTCTCACAGCATTGAATTCTCATCCTGAGAAGAGTATTAGCGGCACAAAGGCCCGTGATGAACACTGACTCGTGAGAATAACATAGTAGGGGAGCCTACGTGCACGAGTGCACAAAGTCCTGGGCTCTTATTGTGAGCAAGAGAATTTGAGCTGCCAGTTGACTCAGGTGAAAATTAGCCCCGGGATCCAGAGGAGGTGTAGTGTATGGGAGGTCAACAGGTGCCATACCAACATGCTGTGAGAGGGTAGTTTTTTACATGAAATCAACAATGTAAAGACAATTCAGTGGAGCAGGCTGTTACATTTAAATTCAAAACTACTACTGCTTCAAGACATTGTACTTAACGGAGTATTTTGACATTTTGATCAGTATACTTATCCTCCTATAGTATATCGAGCTAATGGTTCTCCACACGGGGGAATTTGTAGTATAGAGGACAGCATATGCATCCAAATATATATGCATTTGTATATTCATTTATTATAATAATTCATAATAAGTAATACCCTCTACCCTCTTGAACTGTGTTTTACACAATTGTTACAACCATTCCCAGGGCAACATAGACATTAATCTTGTGAAAAGAAGAGTCCAGATTTGAGACTTTGAGGCCAGGCATTGATTTTCGTGGGTTGAATAATATAACAGTCAAGAACAAATCTCCACTACCACTAATCAGTTCCGCTTTTGAACCTTGCCTGGGAGCAACTGTCTTCTCCAAACTAGACCCGTATAACACCCACCACATGGTGTGCATCTGTAGGAAGACTGGAAGCCTTTAACAACCCCTTGGAGCACTGTGAGTACTTGGTGCTGGTAAATTATGTACTCAGGGACTTCCTTAACCACTATGTCTTTTTTTTAAGGGGTTTTGATTCTCTCTAAAAGTCTCATTTACCATGTAATAACCACTAGGAGCTACAGTTTGGAGTTTGCTAACTTTTATCAAAGATTCAGCTGGGACTACACTAAGGTTGCCTCACCCTTCACAAAACTCACCTCTCAAATATATCTTTTCATTGGTCCCCTGAAGCTGAAAGAGCTTTTCACACACTGAAGTCCCTGTTCACCTTGGCAGCTGTTCAAGTCCAGCCAGACACCTCCAAGCAGTTCACAGTGGTAGTGGATGCCTCGGGCATAGGCAGTCCTTTCTCAGCACTCAGCACTGACTGAGAGAACCACCGTCACCCCTGTGCTTTCTTTTCCAGACAGCTCTCCGTCCCTCTGTCCCTGTCCCTCTGAAGACATTATTATCCCCACCTGTTGTGTCATTGCCACTCTCTCTTGGGAAAATGAAAGGACAGTGAATATCAATTTAACGCAGGTAATGGCCCACCTAACCTTCTCTTTGTCCTTGACTCTGTCCACTCCTGGGTGCACATTCCTCCTGTTTCGCCTGCCATCATGGAGTTAACAGCCCTCTGTCTATTCCTGGTACACCATGGTCTGACATTGCCCTTCACTTTGTCATCGGACTTCCCCCCACAAGTTAATACGATAAATCCATTGTGGATCTGCAAGGCAGCTCCCTTCTTTGTTCTCCCTAAACTCCCCTCAGCTTTTGAAACTGCAGAGAGAGTGATCGAACTTGGATCTGGAAACATCCCTACCCTGCATGGCAGCTGTTAATTTCACCACCTGGAGCACCCATCTCTCCTGGGTAGTCATCTTAAAACAATTCCTCCCTCGGTTACCAGCTTCCTATGTCTCCTACAAAGTTGAACTCTCAGGTTTCTCAGTCCAACACTAAAGATCGAGACAGACACCCACTCAACCTTCCACTGCACCAATACCAATGTTCAACACTCTGCAATCTGTTTCCTGTGCTTTAGGTCTTCCTGTTATTCACCTTCTACGTTCCAGCCATTCAGGTCCAGCCTCAATTGTTTCCTGTTTCCTCACCTGTTCAGCTACAGCCACGTTATCCTCTACCGGTTCCAGTCTTCCACCTCAACCTCTGGCCCTGGATCACTGTGTTCCACCAGCTGCTCAACTACCCATCTCAACACTAAACACTGGATTAATCTCAAACTTTTGCCCAGCTTCCCCCACCACAACACAGCCAAAAGGACTCTGCTAAAGACCAGTACTCTACCTGCCTCATCGCCCCACTCCACTCTTTTCCCTCCATCCAGTTTCCATTACTCTTACTAGGCTGTGCTAATAAACTGGGTAAACTACAATAACACTAACGCTAGCTATAATGCGATCTGCCATGCTTACATTACATTTATAACTTGTTTTAAATATCCTGTTAACCATATACATGTAATCAGTTCAAGTGGAGATGAATCGTTGGAGGTATTGTTACCCCCATAGGGACGAATATATGGTATAGAGGACTATCACTTTATATATTCATTTATTGTAATACTTTATAATCAGTAATACTTCATGAGTCCATGTTCTTAAATGGCTGTGTCCTCACTGTGAACTTACACCCATTCCCAGAGCAACACAGACATTATTCTTGTGAAGAGTCCAGATTTGAAATTGTTTAAATCAGATCTGACCAATAGCAAAAACTTTAGCAGGTCTGGAATACCTCACCTTCAAATCTCGGCTGAGTCTCTGCCTCATTTATTAGACACAACACCTCTTGCTGTGAGTTAGATGATGAGATCAACACTGTGTTGTATATGAGAAGCAAGAGTCAGCAGGTGGCTAACTGTGGTAGCCTCAGCCAGCCTGGCTCCACCCAAAGGTATCATCCTGTTTGTTCAATTCACACCAAAATGTAAATACTACGAAATATATGCAATACAGTTTACTTTGCTCATATGTCTTCATCAGTTGAACATGTCAACAAGGTTAATCAACTTTCATCTGAGGGAGTCTTTAATAATGCCATTTGTTGTTTGTGCAGCAAAACCTTTGCCTAAACAGGAGAGACTTGGACTCCTTGTGACTGAGTGTTTGATATAGTGCACAATACCATCATTCAGAACATTCGCCCAGGCCTTTGTTCCAGAAAAATGTCTGTTATTGTTTTCTTTGGCCTTTCAAAGGATTTGCATGTAAAAACCAAACAAATGAACTGTTCCATAATGTGTCACTTCTTTCCGATGTCCCCTCGCATCTGCTGCTGCTGTATGAATGCAGACTCTCTTCCTCTTTTACCATCATGATTATTTTCTTTCCATTTCAACGCCACCCCAACACTTGTAGCAAAAGGCATGTGCGTCATATGTGAAGTCATGATGTCACTTCATCTACTGGAAATAATGTGACAAGTTGAAAATTGGGAAATAAATACATTTTATTGGTTCAAACTACAACATTTAAACTTCAAATACATCATTTAAGACTTAGAGCGTGAATTTGATCTACATGTTTAATAAAATCTATATTGTCATTTTCCATCCCAGTAATGATTTTCTCTCATAGGCTTGTTTATCCTCATTACAAATGTACATTTCATGTACAGAGGAAATTCTATATCTATATTATATAATATATAATAAAATATACATAATTTTATATATTATTATATAAATTATAGAAATATATAATAAAAACAGTGAGAGTGATTCCTGGAAACATTGTGAAAATGTGACAGTTGTTAAGTCCAAACCTATTTTTTGTTTCTAATTCTTTATTTCATTTTTTCATTTTTTTTTTTTTATTGAAAAACAGTTCTGTCAATTTACACTCAACCTCTTCCTGAGTATTTCCCTGTTATTGTTTTCCCAAGGCAGACAATGAAATACGAAGGGAACAAATTTTGACAAATTCAACCGGTTACCCTCCCTTGCCTCTGTGCTTTGATTGACTGAGCAAACACATGCATTTCCCTTTGGGTGCTCATAATTATTTTCTTAATTTTTGTACATACACTCAAACCGGATACCTCCCCTCAGTCCCAAACAAAAGATAGTGCACAGTTTATATTTTTAAAATTTGTTTTTTTAAGTCTTTGGTAACAAACATCCCAGATCACAGGACAGGGGTTGAATGGAGGGCAGACATGTCATATCACCAAGCTGGTGGAAGATCACTAGATCACACATGTGGACAGATTCAATAATGTATTATTAGAAGGCTGAGAATGCACAGATGGTGCATTCAAAACCATTTGAATTGAACATGGAAATGCATCCTTAAAATAAAGCAGAATGATCAAAAATGCATTTAAAAATAACATACTCATGCTTGCAACCCAGATATAAACTCTGCTGTTATATATCAGTATTGTGATATAACATTACACTGAATGTAATAACCCATCTCTACAGTAAAACAACACTAGCTGTTACAGTGTGTGCAGTGGTATTTAAGGAGAAACCTGAGGATGGTGTAACTGAGTATTTCCATTAATATATTTATTTAAGTGCAGCAAGAGTGGATAAAAAAAAAAAACTTCTCTCATCATTTATTGGTGGATAGTAAAGTACATTGATTGTAGTACTGTGGTTTAGAAATGCAATTATTAGCCAATTAATAGTTGGCACTGTTTTGATAATGGATATTTTGTTAGCGTAATCTTGAGAATGTCAAACCAGACTAAATGATTATTCAGCAATGAGATTAGATTGAGAGAAAGATCATTAGTTAAAGTGCTAGTATATGTTCTGAGAAGCTTGCACTTTACTGGATTATTTCCATGTTATGATACTTCATAGTTGTACTCCAGTACATTTCAGAGATGAATGCTATACATTTTAATCCACTACAAATATACCACCACATATATAGGCTACTTAACGTACCAAAAGTAAAAGTGCAAGTTATTCATGCATTAATATGTGCAACAGTAGCCTAATGCAAATGAATCACTTTATATACTGGTGTGTGTGGTGAATTTCCCCTCAAAATTCATTAAAGCTGCAGCTGATTATTCTTTTCCTTATTAATGAATCTACCTGTTAATTGATTATTTTTTATGCATCAATATATTTTATGTATTAATTTTGACAAAATTTAAAGATTTTTATTAAATTTTGTTTGAAGAATCAATGGATCAACTTGTTGGTTAGTTGTTGTTGCTCTAGTTGTCTTATCTGAACATCATCATCATTTATAAGTGGATTATTTTTCTGTAGCCTATATATTTTTTAGATGCAATTTTATATAACACACAGTAGCTATGTTTCCAAATGGTTATCACATGAAGTGTTGCAATAGCTATCAGTGCGCCTGTTCCTTCTAATATCTAATCTAGTAACGTACTATTAATGCTATTTATAACGAGTGGTAGAAAAAAATGTTTACATCCTTTTCTAAAGATAAAAGTGCAATATTACTGATATTACTGCAATAATATAGTGTGTATTTTTCACAAAATGCACTTAAAATATTAAAATTCAGACTATTCAGAAAAAAAAACCTACATTTTGTATTGAATAATTAATTCTGATACATTAATGTGCATGTGAGACTTATATACTGCATAAACATGTATAACATCTACTGTAACAACGCATCATATCATATAAACTCATCCCAGATCATTATATGTAAAATATTACACATAACACATAGCAGTAAGTTGTGTAACAGGTAAATATAGTGCGATAAAAAGTCCAATATTTCCCTCTGAAGTGCAGTAGAGGGGGATTGTAAAAGTGAGAAAATGGAAATAATGCAGTAAAGTATAAGTACAAGTAAAAGCGAATGAACTGACATAAGTAAAAGGGCCTGAATACCTTTTAGCATCACTAACATACCTCCTCTGATCGCTGGCTGTTGATTGGCTGAGACCAGGACTGACCTCCCCGATTGCGTCAGCTGTATTATATTAACCGTCACCGGGGTCGTGTCACCGAAGAGCCGAGTTCACGAAGCCGAGAGGAGGCAACGAGTCCAGCGACCGAGCGCCGACATCCTGGAAGTCAGCTCGTCCACGAAGCGGTGAATTTAAGCGACGCAGGAGAAAAACAACAGAGCAGAGTGAGGTTTTTTTTTTTTAGTTTTTTTCTTTCCCAGGACAAACAAACAAAGAAACAAACCAACAACAAAAAAAACAAAAAAAAAAGAACTTTTTTTTGTTTTGTTTTGTTTTGTTTTTTTTTTTTTTTTTTGGACTGAACTTTAAAGTCAACCTTTAAGATGACCGGCTTCTGAGACACCACCCCCTCCTCCTCCTTCAGTCACCCCTGACCCACCGGCAGAGGAAGTGCTTCCACCGCAGTTACAGCTTTGACAGGAGAAGAGAAGACAAAGAGAGAGAGAGAGTCAAGTATTTACCCCCCCAGCGCTGCCATCATGGACTCAGGAAAGGTAACTACACTGCATTTGTGACTCACTCCATTAAAACAGTCCGGTTAGACCTGTTTGGTAACCGATGCCTTTAGTTCCGCTCTGTCCAGCAGCCAAGTTTCTTTTTTTACTTTTTTTTTTTGTTTTGTTTTTTTAAGCAGAAGTTATTTCTTCCACATGTGCAGTGACAGAGTCAGCAGAGATGATGATGATGATGGTGATGATGATGATACATGCGCTGTCTGTTGCGTCGTTTTTTGTTTTTTTTTTTTTATCCGTAGTATCGTTTCTGGCGCTCACAAGTCTGCTTTAAACTCCATTTTGGCGCTTTTTTTTTTTTTTTTTATATATATATAAATCCCCCTTACGGTGTTTTGTGCACTCAAGATGGCACTGTACACGTTTTGTTGCTAAAAGTTTCCCCCGTCCCTCAACGCGCTTTAAGTTTTCAGTGTATGAGTTTCGTGCCTCGTGTGAAACGAGGACATGATGCAGTGTTGTTTCACTCTGGTGGGCAAACTGGGGCACGTGGACCTCACCCGGCTCCTCTACACTAATATTCACGAATATCACAAATGACATGAAATGACATTACATCAGCTTGTGTCACAAACACAAATGGGTAGCCATGTAATACAGCCGGTGTGCTGAACGATTTCTCAACAGCAACAGTATTAGATAGTAATAGTAACATTCTGTAGATTTATGTAAATTAATAACAATTTAGGGTTTAATAATAATAAATATTATGATTTTTTTCTTTTTTTTTTTGCTAAATGTGCTTTACAGTAACATTAAGCTCCTGATAAAATGACACCTTGCTTCACGAGCAACACTTCAACAAGTAAAAGAAAATAAAATAGTCTATTTCTAGCAGCTGTAGTTAAGGTGGTACGCTCCTGTTGAAGGCTACATGGCTGAAGTCTGCAATGTGCTATTTATATAGTGTTTTATAATAACCTTTAATAACAGTATCTTAGTAAGGGCAGTTGAGGATGTAGTGCTCTGAAGTATTCCCGACTAAATATAAGAAACACAACAAAAAATACTAAATACAGAGTAAAGTAAGTAGAAAACTCCACTGAAAGTAAATGTAGTCTTTCTGCACCAAGTTAGTTCCTGTCATTCTTGTACAATCATATACAAATATGTATTATATGCAAACAGTTAATCTGTATTTCTTATTTATTATGTAATTCATTGTCTATAAAATGTCAGGAAAGTGTCACAGTGTCAAAATAGTCCTAACAAACAGTCTGAAACACAAAGTTAACAGTTTATTATAATTTAAGATGAAGACAATTAGCAAATCCTCACATTTGAGCAGCTGGGGCCATCCAGTGTTTGGAAGTTTTTATAATTTGTCAAACCCTCAGTTATCAATTCCTTCTGCTTGTGCTTTGGATTTTGGACTGTTGGTTGGACAAATCAAGACATTTGAACACATCATCTTGACATATTTACCTTGTTGTCACGGTCATGATGATTTAGAATAAAGTCCTCAAGCTTTATATTGTCGTTTAGACTGTGAGGCTCCTTGCTCAGACAGTAAACAGGACATATCGTGTGTGTGATAAAACTGTCTCTATCTTGCAGTGGCTTGTGGTCACGCTTACATACACAGATATTTAGTATAGTGAAGCACGTACGCTAAAGACCTGACTTTTCTTCCCCCTCCAACTTTCTCATTGATTTAGGACCAATTAAGCCCAGTCTCCCATTGTGGTTTCCCTAGCTTTTTGTTGTGTTATGTCTCTATGCTATTTCTCACCATGTGTACCGTGCTATCGTGGCCCTTCAGCTGGGCAGGTTTGCTGCGAACGTGATGGGAACGGCTTTCTCTGTTCCCAATTTCCGCTATGACATAGGCACAGCAGATTTCCAGAGAAAGTGAGAGTCCACTGAGGGAATATGCGCTTTCCAAATCCAAAGCCTTGACTCCCCCCTCCACCACCCACATTCCACCTCATGCTGTTTGCTTCACTGCCTGTTTTAGTTTTTTGTTGTGTCCAGCATAGTTGAGCTGTTTGTGCATGTCTGTAGTTAAATAGTAGTTGAGCATGGGCTAATTAACATCTCGTGGTCAGGATTTTCATACCTGGCTTATGCTTAGGTACCTACAGGTGACGTCAAGTACATTTTCTTCCTTGCAGCAAGTCACTCGGTTTTGTAAAAAAAGCCACCAAACTGAAGAAAGTGGTAGAAATACAGTGTGATTTCTAGAAAAATAAAACAGAAGCAGGTATTAATTAAGTGATTGCACTGGCACTGATCACATTAAAACCTGCTCTGGAAAGTATCGTTTTGTCAAGGTGTGGTCCTGTTGATCCCACGCACTAGGCTTTGTCCGGGTTTATGTACTTGGCATTTGTTTCAGGTAGAATTAATGATTCACACAGTGTAATTAGATTTTTGGCCATAATACTTCTTAATTTACACTCGTTGTTAAATCTAATTCTTCCAGTGCTCCTGATTTTGAATCATAATCTGTTATTTACATAAATTATAGAACATCTCCATCAAAACATGACATTAATGACGTTTTAGATCTTACTTCTGAACAAAACCAAGCTTTGTCTGGGTCTGAAAACTCACCTCAGCCCCTTTATTTTTCCTCAACAAAGAATAAAATGCTAATTGAGGTCAAGCATACAGTTAACCAGCTCTGTTTTCAATGAAATAGCTCCTTAACATTTGATTCCTGACAAACTCAACAGCACAGGTATTTTGATTGGGAGTCTAAAGCCAACAACCAGCTTCACATTGTACAGACTATGCATGGTCTTAAATCCGCCCCATCCTCTGCCTTTCAGCAATGTGCCAACTCCTGTCTTCCTTAAGACAAGTCCAGTAGATGTACTTTCATCTGCATGACTACCTCCCTTCAGTATGTCTCGGAGTATAACTGTCAGCCATGTCTTAATGAGGCATAATGAGGCTTTGCTGTAAAGATTGGGATTAAGAGATCTAAGAGGGGTTTTAATTGAGATGAACAAGCGGACAAGAGTGCATGTTTAATTCACTTTCTCCAGAAACGTGGTTTTGTGCACACTGTACTGATCTACACTTCTGATCGCTGTTGGATAACATAAAATGGATTATGTTTATCACAAAAAGAAGACCGCAAACTCAGTCTCTATGAAAATGAATGAGGCACCAGAGTCCTATTGTTTGTATTAGTCACTGACGTTCCCAAAGAGTCCAACTGCAAATATAGTTTCACCTGATCTTACTGTGACAGGCTAGTGTTGACTGCTCCTGATAGATAAGGTATTAAAAGTCCGTTAAAACAGTTTATTGTTTACAATAAGTCTATATATAGTACATTCAGATAAATAAGACCTTTAACTTTGGTCTATTAATAGATATCATTTACTAATGAGTAGGACTCATATTAAAGTCACTTTAATAAAAGCTTGCTTGAGAAAAATGACAAATGTTATTGGCAAATTTCTCTGCTTCTTTCATGTTATTACATTGTTCACTGGGGGTTGTGCCCACAGTTGCTCTATAGATCAGAGATATCGAATAATTAAATCACTCACTTAAATAATAGAAACAGAAAATATTAAAGACACTGCACTTCATATGGCAAAAAGCAAAAAGCCGTAAAGGGATCATAGCATCTGGCCTACCACTTGAATAACTTTGTCATGGGTTGCCCTCCTCTGTGGCACACCTAAAAGGCTAAATCTAACTAATTTAACTTAACTATTTTGAGTTACTAACAGTCCCCATAGCTTAACTCAGCCCAGGAAGAGTCTTTTAAGAATGAATCAAGAAAAGTGGGAGGAGGTGAGTTCGGGGAACATATTAGATTCCCCACAGCTGTGTAAGATGAGATAGAAGTGACGTGTAGAGGGACGTGATGGTTGCAGCGTAGGCCATGACCACAAATCTGGCACACTGGCAAAGAGGAAGTGAACTGAGCTGAATTAGTGAGAAATGTCTCTTTCTGCTCTTATTCTTAAAAAGAAGACTTTAGCAGAGTTTCAAACTCAGTCATGGTACAAATAAAAACCAAATCATTACAAAAGTCTCTTCCTCTTGCTCATAGGAATAGAACAGATATGAAATATCATCTTAAATAATGCAGCTTCCCCAGCCTCCTGGCTTGAAAACTGGCCTATTTCTTAGTTTTGTATTTTCCTCTATTTCCTCTATTTTATTTGTCAGCTGCTATTTTGACTTTGCTTGTTGAAAGGAATTGTACTCCTCATTTGAGAATAAAGAGAGACAGATGGAGTGATTAAGCGTATGACAAGAGAAATTTGTAGCAAACCCGTGGTCAAACACAGGTAGAAACCCTCCAGAGTTAAGCTACTCATATCTGTCCTGCAAAAGTGTAGCAGTTTATGTTGTTTCTATCATCCATGACTGCTTGTTGAAATTTATTCTTGTAATCATGACATGTCTAACGTGGAGTAAATAAATCACTATCCACTTCTAAACCTAACCAAGCCATGAACGTTATTAAAGTAAGCGTGACAACCAAGGGTCAGGTATGTTGCCATAGGGGTGCTTTTACAGGCGACACTCATATTATACACACATATCAAAAAAAAAAAAAAAACTTTTCCTGTTTGCATTCTTCATCATTTGCTAAGAGGAGTAGGTTTACCATAACTTCCTCATGGTTTAAAGTATTTACGTCACACCACTGTCAGCTGACTTTGTTTGTCAAGCTAAAGTTTCTTTGTTTGACTCTCCCTGTGTTCAAACATAAGTTGATACATTTAACTATGAAAAGACGAGAGGTCACAGACTCGTTTTACCTTTTTTTTTTTTTTTTTTTTTTTTTAAATCGTGGAGATTTAAAGAGGTTTTGGATGTTGGATGAGGCTTGGCTCAAACATAAATGTGAAACACAGGTTCATTTTGGCTGTTGTGGTTGCACATATTTTGATTTGGAAAAACAAAGGGTCTTCTATTTTATTTCCTCATTGCAATTTTTGCACAGATGTTCTCCTAGTTCACTTGTATCCTGTGCTTTATTAATTTGCTGTTCTGGCTGCTGTTTACCCAATAATAGTTAAGAGGTTGTGCTGAGCAACTGAAGCTAGTATCAATAGTGTTAATACTGAACACAGCCATCACATTTTACTTCTCACATGCAAAGAGGGCTCATTTGCATGCATTTCCAGGTAGTATTTACATGAAGTAAAGACATAGAAAGAGGAGAACTGTGTTATGTACCTCTTGATCTCAACATCCCTAGTTGCATTTGTATCTGATACATTCATATAAAGATGATTTTTTTTTTTTAACACTACTCCTACAAAATTCCCATGTATTTAGTCAGGAAAATGCACCACCCTGTCCATTGATTCAGTCTTGGAAGAGGTAAAGTTGGTTTTCATGAGAAGGGTGGGAAAGTAGCACCAAAGTCCAACCAAATGCTGGTGGATTTTGGCAACCGAGTTTGTCTACTGAACCAGCACTTTGTCAGTGCCAGTTTTTTTTTTTTTTTTTTCACATCATGAATTTAAAAGCAAAATTGTGAAAAAGTGGGACTGAGAGTCACTGAGACCTGTGTGGGTTGGATTCCTTCCAGTTTTCCATGTTACTGAGATGTAAATTATACCAATCCAGTCTGATAAGGCTTGGACACAACATTATACAGTTTGTCTTTTGTCTCTCTTTCTTTTCTCACTCTTCCCCCTCCCTCTCCCTCTCCTCTCCTACCTTTCTTCCCTCTCAACCCAACTGGTCACTTCAGTCAACTGCCCAGCCTGCTCTGCTGAAGGTTTCTTCCTATAAAAGGGAGTATTTCCCTCTTCACTGTAACTGCGTAGTGGCTCATTATAGGAACTACTGGTTTTCTCTCTTCACACAGTAAGGTCTAAACCTTACTGTGCGAAGGCCTCGAGATAACACGTCATGATTTGGATAATATTGAATCGAAATAGCTGTAATATTTTGACCTTTTAAAGCTACTATCTATCCTTCTAACAGAGTAAAATCCTACTGCTCTAATCGGATTTAAAGCTACATGTAGATTAATGTGGTACGCAGTGTAATTCCAGGTCCTTGTGAATGACTAACTAAGCCATCATGTGTAAGTAAACAAACACAAAAACTCTATTTACAAAGGTAAACACAAGTGGAAGCTGCAGCTGATGGAAATGTGCTTCAGGGATCACTGTAGGCACCGTAGATATTCAAGGCACTGGATGAGGATGGGTCACAGGGGGCAGCTTCAGAAACATTTTATTTTCTTGGGTGTGACTTCATAGTTTCCCCAGTGAGGAAGTCATGCATTGTGTTGCTGCCTCTCGCTTCTTTATGTGCGTAACTATATTAATCTCACCTGCATTTTTGTTCTGGCATTTAACAAAGGCACAGAGCAGGTTTAAGTGATTTATCCTAAATATAACCAATAAACAGCAAACGTCCTTCAACATTTGAATTTCTCTTTCTAAGTTTATGCCAATAAAAAAAAAAAAAAAAAAAAAAAATTACCCCTAACATTATTTCTACCATATGTTGACATAAACACATAGTCTATTCAAGTACTATGAATGCACTGAGGCCTGGTTGAGGGAGGTCTCCTGGCATATAGGTTAAAGGTAAAGATGTCACAGAGGAGTGTTTCATTTCGTCCACACTTGCATCTGGATTCAAATGTCCACTTTCAGGGGAGTTTTTGCAAATAATTCCAACTATTCCCGGAGGGGAAGGAAGGGTTTATACAGACACCAGTGATGATTTTTCCCACAGGAGACAGACAGGAATTCTTTGTTTATAGTGAAACCCAGTTGTTACAACAGTGGAGCTGCAGCTTTGACTGAATGGCATCAGTTCTGGTTTGTCTTCTGATCGTCAACATGGCTCCTTTTTTAAACCTCCAATACTGAAAAGCGTGTGTTGTGTGTGTGTGTGTGTGTGTGTGTTTACATTCTGTGACTAAACAGTTCTGTCATGGACTTGTTGACCTTCCTTAACAAGAGACCCTATTGGCTCAAAGTTGTGGGTGGGTCTTTAGTTTTTCTAGCCAGAACCTTTTTTTTTTTTTTTTTTTTTTTTAAGACTGAGCATGCTGGAGTGACCGCCTCCAAAAACACACACAGACCTTCTTTTTTTTTTTCTTCTTCTACTTCCTACTCTCTTCCTTCATTATGCAAGGGATAGAGAGAGAAAAACAGAAAAACTTGTGGGTTATCCAGGCGACTCCTGTCAAAGAAGACAGCTATTTAAAAAGTAACCTGCAGCACTTTGGTGATATTACAGAGAAGAACACAATCCTTTGAAATTGTTTTTAGGAATGTCCTTCTAATAAAACCTGGTGGGGTTGGTTCTTGGTCTGAAACTTTATTGAAAATCTCAGAGAATCAGCCTCAAGACACAATGTCAGTAATCGTTTTTAACTTAGCCAAAACACACCAGTACTTAAAGCAGCTTTGATCAATATTTTAATATCAACAGTGGATCAAATGGTTACTTGGATATGAAAGAGTTTACATCACAGTGATGAAAATAATACAGAAAATAATCACCCAACTCTGCAATTCCCCTTAGCTCTGCAGTTTTAAAACTCAAGTGCAGGTTACAGTAAACAGGGATCGGCTTCTCTGTGTTTTGTTTAAGGACATGTTACCAGGATGTTTTTTGTGTATGTGGTATTTTAATGTGCTGATGGATCAGAGGACTTCAGATACTCATGGTTTGCGTCCGCTCTCACTGTGGTCCACAGTAAATGAGAAAAATAACTGGATGTTTGCAGGCTTTGTCCAAATTTCTGCTGATTTTGTCTGCGTTTGATAAAGAAAAGAGATTTTAACCAACCCTGGTTAAGGTCAGGTCCTTTGTTGCCATAACACTGTGAATCTATCTAGTGTGGGTCACTGGCAAAGGATTGGTTTGACTCACAGGACATGACAAGGGAAAACATTAAGTCTCTGGACATGATGACTGATTAAAGATCAAAATAGTCAGCAACTCTGCTGTTTGCCTTTCTCTAAATTTAATCTGAAGTACGTGCACTCTCAGATGCATCTGAACACCTGATGTACATGCGAAAACTCAGACAACAAGTACAAGTAGAAATGATATTGGCTTGTGCTAGACAGCAACAGAAGGGTAAACCGTGGCTCAAGGCTGTTTGCCTGTCTGAGAAGAGAAAATACCCGGTGACATACCCCACTCCGGTTTATTAACCTTTTGGTATGAGGAAAATCTCCACTAATCTACTGGGCTTCACTGAGATCAAGCTTAAAATGAACTCTGTAATAACAAGATCACGAACACAGACAATAACGTGTCACAAACCATAAAAACACCTGGATCTGATCATGACCGGTTAATAAAGTCGATCAGAAACAAAAAAGACAATCAGGGTTTTACACAGGAACTCCTGCCATAAAACTTGCTTCTTGGAACAGGTGCGTTATGTCCACAAGACACAACACTTCCTCCTTCCTTATGAGCCTATCCTTTTAAGTATTTTTTTATGGCTGTCCACAACATGTTGAACAACATCCTGATTCCATTTATTTTCATTTTTATTTTTCCATTTCATTCATTTCATTAGAGGCTGCCCAACCTGAACATCTTTTTTCCAGAGCAGCTGAAGCACAACTATAGCTAAAAAAGGGAAATAGTGTTTGCCTTGTCCTAAAAACACACGTCTGAGACTTTTATAGTTAAGTGACACTTGACAGTTGTCCAACCAAAAAGATTATGCAGATATTAATCATACTAAAAAACCATTTGTTCACTGGATGAAATGTTGATTAACTGGTCAAGCTGGTCTTTTCACTGACAGTGTTTCCTCTATTCTCTGTTCACTTGCAGCAAATAACCTTCCCATTGTTGATGAGTGTTGGAACAGCTGTGATCGGCTCTCTGCAGTTTGGCTACAACACTGGCGTCATCAATGCCCCTCAAAAGGTGAGTTAGTGCCAGCATACATATGTTACTGACTCAAGCAGTATCAATACAGACTTACCTCTAAGGCTTGTTCTTGCTCTCTAATGGGGTGTGGGGAGGGATAATAATAGCTAAATTTAGGCTAAAGTCCAAGGACATTTGTATTACCAGACCCTGAGTGATTCCTGTGTAAAAGAGTGTGTCCATGCCCAAACATGGACCTCTGCTGACCAGCGAACAGCCTGGGAAAAGCTAGACATGAAACTTAGGAGGAAATGAGATGTAGAAGGTAGACAGTCACCTATCCCCATAACGAAACAAGGTAATAGAAAAGATGTTTTCATGTCCCCTGGAGAGTAAATCTACAGAAGGTTTCATTAACAGACAGGTAGAGTAAAAAAAAAAAAAAACATAATTTCCTGTGGAAGTCTATATTGCATTGTGTGCAAATAACTTGTCTGCCCAGTTTGTATTGGTCTGGACACACCCTGCAGCTACACAGCTGTGTCTCACAGGTCACCTGTGTTGCCAGACAGGCCAGAGCTCTGCCTTCTCTTTTCATTTCCCCTTTTAACATACTCCAAGTCCTCAGTTCACTGTGATTTACAGTCACAGGTGTTTGTGGTGGGCTCTATGTGCGGACGGCCTGATGTTCACCTGGACTGCTCGCCCACTATCATTATGCGGTCAAAGCTTTGCTGCACTTTGATGTGAATGACACCAGCTCTCATCAGTCGTCTCTGTGGAAAAGTGGAGAAACATTCCCTTATTGTATTTAGTAAAAAGTAAAGTAAGCTGAAAAAGACAGAAGAGAGTATTTTATGATCTTTTATGTGTTTCTTCTTGAGTCATGAAGAGACAATGATGTGGGAAAGAAATTTCAAGCTGTGAGAAAGTTGTGCAAAAGATGTCCGATTGTCACGAACTGTTCAACAACAATAGTGATGAAACTCAGTATTAGAAAGCCTTTTGTGATAAATGAGTGCAGTCTGTCAAGGGCTGCAAATAACAATCATCCATTTGCCTGTTTTCTGGACAAATCAGTTAATTGTCTGTCTGACTAACAGTCCAAAACCTAAAAATATTCAGTTTTAAGTCAAGCAGCCAGTTTGCATTTTTTAGAAGCTGAAATATAAGGGAATATTATTAGAATAATGCCCGATTAATTTCTCTACTTAACGGCTGAACCATTCAGATCTAAGTCTGTCCCAGGCTCTACAGATATTTCACAATATGTAATCTTGTATTTTGCCTCAAGAAGACTGAAGTTGTTATTCTAGATTTTACTCCCTCATGAAAACAGCACGTGTTCCTCTTCATGGAGCTCATGCAGCAAGTCCATTGTGAGTGGCTGAGTGAGGGACTGCACAGTGAGGGGGAGGCGACGAATATGTCGTCTGTTATGCACTGGGCTTGTATGAGCCTGCCCACTTGGCTCTGTATCCCCTTCCCAATACTCAGCCGTAGTCTCACACACACGAACCCCCAGGTCCGAGGCGTATCACGTGAAAACAGTTCAAGAGTGTGCAGAAAAAATAGTTACTCAACACAGGCCTTTTATCCTGTATTAGTAAACCACCGCTTAGGAGGCTATAATTGTACAAATCTTTTATATGGCAACAACACTGCAGATAATCACCAGCACCCCTCCCCTTGTTGCCCCAGTATGTGATAAAGGCTGTAGTGATGCTGCTGCTGCCTTTGACACAGGCCTTGTAGTGTTGCAGTGTCTCTTTCAAGGACTCGCTGCCCTGTTTTAAAAACCATAAACTGCCCTGAAAAAAAGAAATGTTTTCAACTTATTTAAAGATAATTACATAAGTGTTTGAATAAATATCTCTTCACTTGTTAGATGCATTTTATTTGCCGTGATGGGTGAATACAGTGCTCACCTTGAAAATCTGGCCGTAGCCAGCCATATGCTGACAGTCTGACAGCATGAATAGACGACTTGTTTCATTGTGTGGTTAGAGCCAGCTGGTGGTTTGGACTGCACAGTCTATTCAGATAAAACTGGGGGTGAGAACACAAAATAATGATGCAACTCTTGAAGAGCCATTCAGTTCATCACTTTGGCACTACTCTGTCACCATTTCGGTTCACCTCATTCATTGTATTTGAGAGGTAGGCGGCAATTCAGATGTCGGGAACAAGGACACTTTTGACTCCATACACTGCCTATGAAATAATTACAAAAGAACGTGTGACTTGAATCTACACCGAAGCTTCTGCTCCAGTAAAGAGACTACAAACTGCCCCAGATGAGAACATCAGACTGACCCTCTTTAAATTATAGTCTTGTTGCAGTGTTTCAGTGGCACCCGACTGACATCACCAACTGTACCAACTGAACCAACTCCTCATAATCACATAACAGGAGCAGAGGGAAATTTCTCCTAAAATGTGAAATTAATATTTAGTTGGAAAATTGGCTTGTGTCTGTAATCTACATTAAATCTCCTTTGACCATAAATGACATAATTGTGTCACATTCCCCTCTTCCTCCAGCTTTTGTAACACAATCAGTGAAATTTCTCATTCAATTTCTTTCACCAGTCTTTAACGCAGTTAAAAAAAACCTACGCCCATTTAAACATTTTACCTCATGAAGACTGAGAAAAAATTACAAGTGCACCATCATAATTTTCTCCACTGGTTGTAATGTCTGAAGTCTAAAAACATCTAGAAACATTCAGTCCTCTCTGTGCTGCTTTAATTACAGACATGTCTGTGCTAAACACGTCACCTGCACTTGATCATGGCCTCATCTTTCAAGCCGTGACATTTAGCCTGCGAACATCTGGGGTTTATGGAAAATAGTATATGTTAAAGGCCACTAAAAACATTAGTTGTGATTGAATAGGAAGATCAGACAACACCAACCTTATCGAAACAAATGAAGTGAGCCATACAACAACATTATTGAGAAAAGCGCTGTTCTATGGCTGTAGCTTTAGTTATTAGCATAGTTACAAATGTCAGTGGTATTTAGAACGAGTGTTTCTTCCTTTTGGATGTTGTGGTTTCATTTCAGCTCTTAATAACCTTCCTTGCAACAGACAAACTCGACAAGAGCAGTTCCTCTAAATAAAGCAGATTTAAAAGGGTAGATGTGAAGGTGAAGGTCAGGGGTACAGTACACTATATGGTGATACACTTGTGCTATCACTAAGTGAGGTCTTGTGAGTGGAAGTTGATAGTAGATATATGTGTTAAGAGCGTCAAAGTGTCACTCCATATGTATAACTGCACCCCAGGAAAGCCCTTGACAAGTGACAACCTTACTATTCCTATCTAGTTCATGGGGACACTGCTGAGTATTTATTCCACATACCGTCACCGAGCTCTAGTACATCAAGAGCTCTAACACTAGGCCAAATGCCAAGAGTTTCAAAACAAAACTGAGTGATGTTACACCATCGCAGAGGCACATGACAGAGCTCGAGTTAACATTTGGTAGCAGCGGTGATGGTAGTGGAGGGTCAGAGGCATACTGCTGAAGTCACAGGGTTGTGGTAGGTTTCAGACAGGGTGGTGACCTTTATGAACCATTCGAGAAGTGTCACTGTGACACACACATAAACACAGACAAGCCCTCGTCCCTCGTCACCAGGGCATGTTTGTCACCGTCCCCGCCCGTAATGGAGGCAGGGAGGGCAGTGGGAGGGAATTGGCACTTATCCATGGCTGGCAAACTTCCTGCAAGGAAATGGAAATGGTAATGGTGATTATACAGTGATGCTGCCATCAGCTGGTCACACAGAAATGGCTCAGCTATGATGACAATGTATAGGCCTTAGCAAGAGGACAACATAAAACTGTAATAACTGAAATGATGATAAATTATTAACTGTGACATAATACAATTTCCATAATGATAATTCTCTTCACTTCAGAACAAATGTCTTGTTTATTTGTACAAAAACATTCAATCTTTTTCTCTTTTTTTTTTTTTTAACTGTCACAGATTATTGAGGCCTTTATTAATGACACGTGGTCACAGCGCTATGAGGAGCACATCACTAAGAACTCCCTTACAGCCATCTGGTCCATCTCTGTCTCCATTTTCTCTGTCGGTGGCATCTTGGGCTCCTTCTCCGTCGGACTCTTTGTCAACAGCTTAGGAAGGTAATAAGATATTAGATATTTCAAGTTTCAGGTATAGTAAGACCCCCATTCTTCCCAGGGTCCACATAAAAACACCATAGAAATTACACAATGTTGTACATGACAATCACAAGAGAGACTAAAGTGAAATACACATCAGAGATACATGAGCAGTATTAGAGTGTTGGAGCTATTCATGATCTTTGTAACACAAATAATCCTGTGCTGTGAGGTGTAAAACACATAAGCAGTTTGTTAAATTTAGCTTTATCTTGTTCCTTAATGTCCACAGGAAGAACTCTATGCTCATGGCAAACATCCTGGCCTTCATCGCGGCTGCTCTTATGGGCTTCTCAAAGATGGCAGGCTCCTGGGAAATGCTAATCATCGGTCGGTTCGTGGTCGGCCTCTACTCTGGCCTCTCCACAGGCTTCGTGCCCATGTATGTAGGTGAGGTTTCCCCGACATCGCTACGAGGAGCCCTGGGGACCCTGCACCAGCTGGGCATTGTCGTTGGCATCCTCATTGCGCAGGTTGGTGGACAAAAATGTTTTCATTTTATAGATTTTTAATCCCGTAACATGGACAGTGAAGTCCGTTCTTGAAGCTTTGCAGGTGGTTCATGTCTGGGCTGTGTGTGTCTGGGTTGGTTTTAGGTGTTTGGAATGAATTCAATCATGGGCAATGAAAGCTTGTGGCCACTCCTCCTGGGCTTCATCTTCATCCCAGCTGTGATACAATGCGTCCTGCTGCCTCTGTGCCCCGAGAGCCCCCGCTTCCTGCTCATCAACAAGAATGAAGAGAACAAGGCCAAGAGCGGTGAGTTCACACACATATGAAGTGGATGTTATTAGTTATGACCACTTACTGAGGCTATTAAGTGACACTTTTTCAATCCTAAAATTTCAAGAGTTATCGCAGACTCCAAATGAATAAAGGCCTCTGACATGTTCAAAGATGTAATCGAAATGAAAAATTACAACGTGACAAAGAAATGCGTAGCTGAATGGGATAAGAAATAGGGTTGTTTCTATATAATTAACAATTTGCTCTTTCTCTGCCCATTACAGTGCTTAAAAAGCTCAGAGGCACCACAGATGTGAGCGCTGACATGCAGGAGATGAAGGAGGAGAGCCGGCAGATGATGAGGGAGAAAAAGGTGACCATCCGGGAGCTTGTCCAGTCACCTCTCTACCGACAGCCGCTCATCGTTGCTATCATCCTGCAGCTCTCTCAGCAGCTGTCTGGCATCAACGCTGTGAGTTTCCCTCTCTGAAGCGAAGACAAAGAAACCCTTACTCAGTCACATGCAATGTAATACACGTACAGAGGAGCTACATCACAAATAGAAGATGAAATCCTGCACATATCAACATGTCAACTTTGTAATAAACAAAAAAAAAGAGAGAAAAGCATCTGATGTTTATTCTTTGTGGCTACCACACTTTTAGGTATTCTACTACTCCACTCGGATCTTTGAGAAAGCCGGGGTTGAGCAGCCTGTGTATGCCACCATTGGAGCTGGTGTTGTTAATACAGCATTTACTGTGGTGTCGGTGAGTACAGTATTAGTCTGTAGTAGTGAGTAGCAAGTTTGAAATTTTCAAAGTGAGGTTGCGATAACAATACAGATTTTAAAAAAATTAACATCATAGAAATATTTTTACCCAGAATTGATTCAAGGTTTTTCAAGGTACTTTTTTTTTTTTCTTTTGTAGCTGTTTGTCGTAGAGCGCGCAGGACGTAGGTCTCTGCACCTGGTGGGGCTGCTGGGAATGGCTGGATCTGCCATCCTGATGACTATTGCCTTGGCTCTTCTGGTAGGTCAACAAACACCTGCTCATGATATCTTAGGTATATAGCGATTGTGTTTAAAAATGATGCTAAGTGAGCTGTTTTCCTGTGATCTGTTCTTGTAGGACAAGCTCAAGTGGATGTCATATTTGAGCATCGTAGCCATTTTTTCCTTTGTGGCGTTCTTCGAGATTGGCCCGGGTCCCATACCCTGGTTCATCGTGGCAGAGTTGTTCTCGCAGGGACCCAGGCCTTCAGCCATTGCTCTGGCTGGTTTGTCCAACTGGACTGCCAACTTCATAGTGGGAATGGGCTTCCAGTATGTGGAGGTGAGTAGAAAAAAATGACCTGAGAATACATTCGGATGTAGCGTCTGCATACAAATTATACAGAAAATGAGGCAAAGTTATTTTAATTAGGATTCATGGATAATTTTGCAATTGTTTTCAGAGGGATAAGAAGCTCAAAACTCAAGTTAAACTAGAAATTCATTTCATTTAATTCATTGCAAAATGAACAACTGACTATCCAGTATTTTAGCTATAATAAATATTATAAGAATAAATAATAAATTCTATTGCTGTAGGAATTTCACTGGTAATCATGATGAAATTACAGATATGAAGAATCCTATTTGGACTCCACTAAATATCTCTTTCCACTCTTGTGCCTCTTCACAGGAAGCATGTGGCGCCTACGTGTTTGTCATCTTCACGGTGCTGCTGCTCTTATTCTTCATCTTCACCTACTTCAAAGTGCCAGAGACCAAGGGCCGGACGTTTGATGAGATCACGGCCGGCTTCCGCCAGACAGCCGCCACGGGGGCAGAAAAGCACTCACCGGAGGAGCTCAACAGCCTGGGAGCTGATTCTCAGCTCTGAGTGACAGCGTTTTGTTTTGTTTTGTTTTGTTTTGTTTGGTTGTCTAGTTGTTTTGTTTTTGTTTTTTTTTACTTTCTAACAAACTCTTTCTGAGACAGAGCATGAATGAGAAAGGTCTACTAAGTAGAAGTAGACAGGTCCATCAGTAGAATAATTCTCACACTATCACCACATTTCGGGCGTCATTACCAAACCAACAGTTGTGTGTGATTCTCCCACATGACGTCTTCCCCTCTCAAATCACACAAAGAAACAATAACTCAATGGGCACTGTGTCGCCTAGCAGATGTAGAGAGGGGAGTTGAGGATAGATGGTGAGGATTTTTAATATTTTAAAGAAGGAAAAGAGATGTCTACATCCATCAACAACCCTTTGTTTCCACTGAATATACTTTTGCTCTGTTGTTTGTAGTGTGTTACAATACAGTCAGTTTGCTACGGTCAGCACTGTAGCTATACAGAGCAGTTCACTGGGCAAGAATACCTGTTTTTTTGTACTGTAATGCTGTATCACTGTAGACTCTTATCACTGTAGATGCTGCATAGTGTGACTTTCGTCTATCTCCACCAGATGGGGCTCTGCCCTTAAAAACAGAATGAGTTGTTTGCACCATTTAAGTTTTAGTCTCCCATATGTTAATGTTTCACTGTGAGGAGTTTAACTTCATTGTTCATGAATTTTTAATGGTAATACTCCAGATATTATACATATTTTTTTAAATTATTGTTGTCCTTATTGTCATTTTTAATTTGATTTCTTTTTGGTCATGAAGACACAGCTATGTCCATATAATATATCAAGAATTTCATCCATCGTTCATGTGTATGTGTTTTTACGCCATTCCTCTTTAACACTTAACAGCTGATGGAATTAATAGTGGATCTGTGCATGAATGAGCAGCATCTGAACAGATCAGTGCCAGAGCGCAGTGAAGTCAAATAAATCATTTTACTGTGACATGAAACTCAATCAGCAGCCATAAAACCAAAAAAAAAAAAAATCTATTTCACAAAACCAGAACATTTGTGAGTTTAAGTGCCTGTCTAAAACAATCAAGCCTCATTTGCCTTCAGCTTTTCGGCCTTATCAGGTCGGAGCAGCTTTAAGTCAGATCAGCCTGATTGAGACTGAAAGCTTCTGTCAGTGGACGATCTTCCTTTTAAAGTGTTTCTGAGTCGAGATTACCTGTGGAGCTTCCACACTCTGGTGAATTGTCCTGTCTGGATCTTTTCACACAAATGGGAGCTCCGTCTGCGACAACTACGAAGCATCTTCAGAAAAATGAGAGGAGAAAATGATGGGGACCAAAGTGATCGCTGGCCTTTGGAAAGATTTTCATTATCCTGTGTGCTTGTCACCTGTGTTGGGTGAAACTCCCAGTGTTCCTTGTACTCCATGATGTCCATTACATGTCATAGGAGATGGACACAATGATCTGGTGCAAGGCTCATTCTGTGCCTTGTACACTGTATTCATCAGTATTGAGTATCTCTCTCTCTCTCTCTCTCACTTTGCCTAGCTGTGTAAGTCGCTGTCACTGCTGTGTCACTTGTTTCTTCTCTTTAAATAGATTGTTTGAGGAAAGTCTTTTTAGCAGCACTTTATTTTTCACAGTGATATTTCTTTGTCACTAAAACACTTTGAGGTTGTTTCAGTTTTGTTTTGTTTTGTTTTTTTTTACTCACTGTGGAAACTTTGTTACTGAAGTACTGCTGATGGATTGCTTGATGTTTTTGAAATGGAAATGTGTGAAATTGTCATGTTCATATCTATTACAGTGTTGTATAGAGCACATTTACACATCTGTTGTGAGTAAATATGGCAACAATCATAATCTGATCAGGACAAATCCAACCCAGTAGACAAAAACAATTTTAATCATTCCATAATTGGTTGTTAATTGTTGTACATAGTATATCTTTATAGTGAATTTTTTTGTCATTCGGTGAATCACCTCACCTGTCCTGGAAAGCACTAAAACATCAACTTTCTGTACGTTTGTGACTTTCACATATCTTCACCAGCAAACTCATGTAATGTGTCTGTTGCATATATCCAAACTGTATTTTATGTACATACTGTCGATCCACACTTCTGCTTGGGCATTTCATTTTTAATGTAGCCTGTAGCCCATGAAATCTTTCCTCCATGGCACAGGTTGGTGGTCTAAACACACGGGATGATGTAAATATGAAACAATCTACAGCCTCACCCACTCCAAATTTACAAAATATTTAAGTTTTAGAAAGTTTTTTTTAAATAGATAAATTAATTATTAGCACTGTAGTGTTGTACATCTCTATGTATTTAGCTTCCACAGTTGTTCTCTATACCCTTTTGATTTTGATATCTGTTGTGGCCTAATATAATAATTTTGATTCAGAATTCACGTGTAAGGATTGTTTCAATGAGAGACATTCTGTAGTGTCTTTATTTTTAGTGCACAGAGCATATTCTAACGTTTGTAATAATAAAAGATTTGTGTGTATGGTGCTGGAATGTGAACCTTTGCAGGGGAAATACAAATTGTTATGGATGATGATCTGAATGCTTCTACAGTCTTGTATAAGTGATTTAATGGCTGAATAAAAGAAATCATACATGCAGATCTGGGTCACCTTGTTGCTTGTTTGTTGATATTCCACTTGCACAGACAGTTTATTCCCACTTGGGGGCAGCAGAAACAAGTGGTAAACACAACATTGACATGAGATTTAGGAGTAGGAAAAGACATCCGAGGGCAAGGACTCTTGCGTTGGTTGAGCAGGAAGGACCAATCTGTAGATTTTGATGACTTTCAGTCGCTTTTCCCTTTTTTCGAGCAGTTAATAAAGATGGCTCAGGGGTCACAAGTCACCCCTTTATTAAGTGGTTTTATACGAACTGAGCCATCTCTATTGGCTGAAGAAAAAGCCTGAAAAATGGTTGAAAAAAAGCTCAAACGTGAACCCTGACCTTAGATGATCTTGTCACAACAATATGAGACTTTTACCTATCGACCTGCAACTGACACTGTCCTTCAGCTAGAGTTGGAGCTGGCTCAGCTCACATATAAACACGTGATGGCAACCTCATTGGAGAGGAGTCTGAGATGTGACTTATGCACAATTTGTCTTAATGATATGATAAGTTTCACCACATGCTGTTGTGTACCATCTAGAAAGTACATCTGGAGTCCAAGCATTTTCCAGGGAGACAAAAATGAAAAATGTTCTCACTATCTAAGTGACCAGGTGTGATTCTCTGGCTTCATCAAAGATGTCTTTAAAGATGGCACCTCCAGAAATATAATCTGCTCCCAGTGACTCAATCTACTATTTAGCATTCACCTGAACCCCGTATGAATCTCTTCTCTTAGTTACAAATACAAGGTTTCACATTTTCCTCAACATTTTCTGTAACCTTTCCATAACCTGTTACACAATAATTATGACATTGATGAATGTGTCAGCTAGGCCTTTAAAAGGTGAAATGTTACATCCTGAGGCTTATTTAACCACGTGTCCAGAATATGGTCAGTGCATGACTATTCTGTCTAGGTCTGTGAAGGCAAAATGAGATCATGTTAACCTCCATGGATGACCTTGAGATGAATGAGATTAGGGTTATCGTTGCCAGAGACATGCTTTGCTAGAGACATGTCCCCTAGTTGTCTTTAAAGGGCAAGACTCTCGCCTCTCACTCAAGGGCCTTTTCAAAGACATCTGGTAAATCTCAGCACTACAATATTTCATTTTATCATTGATCTGATGCACTTTCTCTCCTGAGCAGCAGCCACACACCTGCAAACATTAGAGGGAAACAATTATCCATCATCTGTGACCCTTCAGGTTCTACAACAGACAGCAAACAACCAAAACACATTTCGAGGTCCTGGCCTGTTCTTGTGAATTTTAAACAATTCTCAAGGTTGCCGAGAGCAGTGTGCTGAATAATGAGATACAGGAGAGACCCAGGCTAACGCAAGCATTTGAATATGTTTGATCCTATGCTGGCACATGAGCGTTTGTAGCCCAAACAGTCAGCGAGGCAGCCAGAACCTCGAGCATGGAACAAAGCATAGACGCCTTCAACATCGGGACCATAGGCGCAGCTTCCATCTTTACCTCCCCTGTTATTATTATACATATAAACCCCTCCCCCTTCCCTCCTTGATGGAGGGAATCAACCAGTTCAAAGGCATGTTTGCTGTTAAATATAACTGTGATGCTGCCTCATGCCCTGCCATTATTGATTTCAAGCAAGAGGAAAGAGGGAGGGATGAAAAATCCTCAGAGGGGAAGAGATGTGTAGTACACAAGGTTAGCTGACCTCGATTAAAAAGCAAATTTCTGCAATTTCCACGGAGTACCTCCATTTGTGCATGTGTAATTGTTGTGACCATTGGAGCCTGTGTGTTTGATTGTCTACTTTGTTCCCTCACTCAATGCCTATGCACTATCAAACATATCCTAACTGCTCTGTGCTCAGGTAATAATGAAAAATAAAGTTTGAAAATAATCCTTAAATTTTGACGCGGCTGAGATGTGGATTATATAACAGGTCTGCAAATCAATATCAGGCAGCTGCAGCTACTATTTTATACATTCAGTTTGTGTTCTGTGTATAAGCCCACATGCAGAGGCAAAACCCACAGCTGTTGGATGAGAGGAATAAGATTTGACTGATGATGAAAATTAGGCAGAGATTGATCGATACATGAATATTGATGAGGGCAGAAGCATGTGAGGAAGTATGGGTGTTGACTAAAAGTCAATCCTGGATGAGTAAACAGTTACAGGCGGATAAAAGGTACAGCAAACACTCAGGGTGTGGGTGATGTCTCCGTGGAACAGCATCTCTCAACTCTCTTTGATCCTGCTGCATATGAGAAGAGACTGTATCCTTTACAAGTGGGTGGTGTTGTTCTAAAGCATACAGAAACTTGGCTGTGACCAAAATAGGATCATCGGCAAAACCTCGAAAGTGAACAAGAGCCACTCTGTCGGTTTGGCTTTGAGCAGGACGTTCGACCCACATTTCCTCTGGGAGAAACTCGTCAGGAGCCAACACTGATAGAGCGGTGGTTTCACAGGAGAATGAACATCAAACAGGTTGATTCTGACGAGTGAATGTGGACCCAGAAAACCTTCCCTAGGGAAATAAATGCCAGGCTGAGAGGCATTTTAGGGAGAGAGAGAAAAGCAAAAGAACTGCAAAGAAGGTGTGACAAGTGGAAATGAAGTTTTGATAGCGTGAATAAATCCAACAGAAGTATGACTGAACAGTGGGCAGGATGGTATCAAGTATAACCTGATATTCATGCATCATAATGCTCTTTCATTTTGAGAAGCAGCAGCTCTGGAGTCATTTATCAAACTGGAGTCCAGTGCAAAGCTTGATATTTCAGGTTTTTGTTCACCTGTGCTTTGATACAGAAATGTCTCCTGCAACATGAAGAGACCAGTTTTCCAAATGAAATAAAACCTAGAAAAATCTTTGAGAATTAGCAGATATTTTCTATTCATTTCCTAAAATATCTTTTTTTCATCTCCAAGCAGGTGCCCTGTATCAATGGCAGAAACAGGATAAAATCTCTTCTTCTTCCTTCGGTACAGAATTTTCTGCTAAATGGTTTATCTTATCTCTTGCTACAAGTTTCCCAACTGAAACTGTAGTGAAAATGTTTAGAGTCAGATTTTTGTAGGCAGGAGAAGAGGAAGTGTTTCTAAACAGTGATAAACTATCGTTTTGTCTTATGAAACTTGACTTCCATTACTAATACAGTATAAGCACAGCAGCTAAGTGTCCCATGAGTCTAGCCAGTGTCTGAAATCCATATTGCACATTTATTCCACATATATATGCACACTGATACTGTTTTAGCAGCCAATACACAAAGAAATAAACACACTAATCTGGAGATATTTCCTCACCATCTGCAATTGATTTAATTTCTTTCCATCTCTGAGCAGCTTCTCTACTCCCTTTCTAGATGTATTGTAGGAGAGTAGTATACTCGAAAACCTGAATTCAATATACATGCTGTGTAGTGTATGATCACACTACATCCCAAAAAGCTTTGGGGCGAGCATTCGCATGTAGTATAGATTTGGGAAACACTGTGTATCTCTGATGATCTGTTGATCGCTGTGGTTTTATTCTATATGTTAAATTTTGTATCTAAGCTGCAAACCAATTTCCCTCTGGGATAATAAAGCAAATCAATTAAATAATAAAAACTGTAATTACTGCAACTTGAAATTGATCATAATCAGCAAAATAAAATGATCCTTGTCAAATAATTTGTTTCTTCTTGAAATCTGTAACTTTATAAAACTGAATTTTTCTTGGTCTGCTTTCACAACGGGGACATTTCTTGGCACAATGCCAGAAGTCAGACTGTAATACTTGGGTTCTGACCTGCTGCACATTATGAAGAGGATTGACAAATTGCACTAATGATACACCTCTAAGCTGAGATGCTTCGCTGGCTTCTGCCTCGTCTGCAAATCTGTGTGAACATTTTCTTTTCTCTTGAGTCTTTTATAAAAAGTCACTGCACCCTGTTGCCAGATTGTTTTATACTGGAGCCTAAGCTGTAACAGCAGCCCTTATTCTCCCAGTAGTCAATGAAATTGTGCAAGAGAAAGTACAATAAAATCGTACAGATCTCCCTACCAAGTGAATGAATAATGATTTTAAGATAAGTATAAAATGTCAATAAATTCTACATTGAATGAACAATTACATACACAGACACACTCACATGAGCCCAACTATCTTCTAATGCTGTAATGACATACAAGGTCCTTATGAATTTCAAGAAACAGCCAAGATGGGAAGCAAAGTGTGCTACTTTGCTGCCATCTATTGGCCAACATTTTTTTTTAATTATTATTATTGTTTTTTTTTAGTTTTATAGTTATAGATTTACATAACTTCCAGTTTTCCAGACTGCTGCATCACTGGGACACATGTAATGTAGGTATGAATTATAAAATGTTTTGTATATTTTTCTAGACCTGAGGCAAAGCATGATGGGACAGAAGTGACGCCAGCTAATGTGCTAGACTTTATGTATATAAACTTAAAGAGTACAAATGTGTTCATTCACAATGTCACTGAAAAAAATCGTGTTTTGAAATTGTTCCACAGAAGAAAAAAAAAAGATACTTTGTGCAAATTAAAGCGGTCGAGGATGACAAAGGAAGAATAAGTAAAACATCATCAGCAAACACAGAGAGACAATGTTTAGTGGTTTTGCATGTTAGTGGTAATATAATTGATGGAACTGGTGGATAATATTACAGGATGAGTAAGTGACTCGGCTGAGACGAGATAGATTAAGGAATAGAGGGCAGTCTTTTTATGTCATTGTCATCATCCATCATCCAGTGGGACCTGATACTTTACTTCACTGCCTCACAAATGCAAAAGCAGAGGAATTGCAAAGCGTGGAGACTCTCTAGAGACTGATCACAAATTTAAACCAACAAAATTTTGTCTTGTGCTTGTGCATGACACTGAGCACACAAGCAGAAAAACATATGGTGATACACCACGGACATAATGACAGATGTACAGTCAGTTATCTGGAGTCAGGAGCTGAGCCCTCCTGTTGTTATTGTTATTGTTGCTCCTGTGGTATGTTCATTAGCCCAGTGCCCCTGGCGACTGTGCCTTCGCTGAGTCCTTTCACAGCCTCCCTGCTCTCCCCTGCTACAGGCGCTGTCTTCTCTGTGGCACTGGGGAGTTTTACACTGATAAGTGTATGGCTGGATGATGATGCCAGGTCAAGGTGGTTGAGAGAATTGAGAACAGAAATGATAGAAAATGCTTACTGTTGATAATAGAGGTGATGGCAGGGTAAAGTAAAAAGGCTATGCTTTTTTTTTTTTTTTTTTGTGAGGATGAACAGAAACATTTGACTGGAAAGGAAAAATTGATAAAACAACACTGACAGTGAATTTGTATTCAGGCCAGCTACACTAGGCTCCCAAAGAAATAACAGGCTAAAATGTGTTTTAAATTATAAGATTAAAGCGTTGTGTTCTTGCTGTGCTGTTTTGCAATATCCAAAACCAGCAATTCACCTATTTGCAATGAATATGATTGTAAGTCAAAACACATCTTATTATGCACAAGCACTGCAGTGTGTGCTTCTGATTATTCTTCTTCAAGTTTCCTTAGCTGAAGTCAGCATTTCATACCCTCATGAGAGAGTAGAGAGTAGATTATGACAAAGAAGATTGCTCCCCATTTAGAAAACGCAGCAAGTGACATTTTTGGAATAAATTTTGATCAGAAAATTATTTATAGAGAAAATATCATTAGTTATATTAGTATGTTGTATTCATATCGGTGTGCCATACTGGGACAATGAACTAGCATGTTTAAGGACACAGAGTGAGTTCATAGAGAAAAGAAAACACAGATGAGCAGAGGCCCTATGAGGAAACTGGCTGGTGTCTGCCAGTTCAAGTATTATATAAGGCACTGCAAGGAACATCCCATGTTTGCAAACCAGTGTCTAAAGAAATTATGTTTATATGTTAGTTACTTTTTGTTTTGTTGGGAAATGTTGACATTTGAATATTGAATGTAACTTTGTGAGCGTGAAGCAGGAATTTAAGGCATGATCTCCTGCTGCAGGGTCCTCAGCACAACTAGAAATGTACATTACAGCAGGGGAGAATTGTGTAACTGAGCAATGTTTATGATAACATTGTCACCAGTTTGCCAAGATCTGTGAACACAGTCGCATCACTATAACAAAGCCAGAGGAGGCAGGTTGTAAGATAGAGACGTTGGTTTAAACAGATTATGTCAACAACTTTAATTAGAGTTAAAACTAAAAATGAGTGCATCCTAAATATCCTTACTACTCCATTACACAAAAAACTATGTGCACGCAAATACAGCACTAAGAGCAAAGCATAATGTGAAAGTTTGTTGGTGATGGAGTTCACATGAACTCAGAATTATCATTAAATTAAAAAAAAAAGTATTAAACTAAGATAAATTAATAAATAAACCATAGAGCATGACTTTACATCAAACAGACAGCACTGAGTGCAAATGCCAACTATAGTTAATGTCCTGCAGTTTTGTAATTGTAAAATTTTCATTTTTGAGTCATCGTTTTAGCAAGATGTGCACACAGTCAGTCCACACACACACACAGCACTGAACTTTGTCAGCCTGGAGAACAGCGTGTACACGAGGCACTGTTTGCTTCAGCAGCAGTCAAGGAAGGGTGAAGGGCAGGATCGAGGGCACTGTAAGCATTCAGCTGAGTTTGTATCTTCATAAGCAGCGTGCATTTATCAACTGCAAAATCCCTCTCCTGATACCAATTGCAATCTCTGTGTGTAATCAAGACTCGGTTATGCAAATCCCTGATCCCTGAGGGTTGTGCAGCCCATGCTCCAGTGGCTTAAGTCAAGATGGAGCTACTCTTTGGATTTGGATTTCCCTCTTTCTTTTGACAATAATCTACAGATGCCAGACTGCTGTTACCACAAGCAAACAAACAAAATTGACTGAAAATGAAAGGTACTCAGTTGAAAGTACATGAGAGTTAGAGGGAATCCCTGTGGCCTTGTATGTGAAATTTCCCGAGAGACATAGAGAACTAAAGAAATGGAAGGAAACGAAACACTGAGTGTTTGATTAGTGTGAAGAGATACACATTCAATTAATCATTTGTGTTAATTGCAAAGAGAAATCATGTTCTAAAACCATGAAAGGAAGTTATAGGGAGTGTAGCACAAACACAGCTAGTTGCAGTCCAAACTGTTATAAAGTTTAAATAATCCACCCTTTAGTACCAATAAAAGTCTGTTATATTCTATTCATTGGAAGACTTTTTTTCATTTAAATCTTTGAGCAGAACCAGGACGGCTGTTTTCTCACTATTTCCATTTTTAGTGCTAAGCTTGTTGAACTGTCTTCTTGATGTAACTTCCTCTCATCATTTGAACAAGCATATTCCCCAAAATGTCAAATTAGTTAAATTGTGTTCTGTTGTTATTTTACAGGGGTTTATGTCTCAGCCTATTTCCTGTCTGGGTTCAGTGACTAAAACCATACAACCGCCAGAAAACTTTAGAGTTGCTGCCTAGTCATTTTCGTTATCTTTAGTAAGAGCCAGGCTAAACGTTTCCCTTTGTTTCCAGCCTTTATGCTAAGCTAAGAAACCTAGCTGCTCGCTGTAGCTTCATGTGTATCATACAAATATGAAATCTTTTTGTCTAATTATTTGCAAGAAAGCGATTGAAGGGGTTATTTGTTTGCTGGTGTGATTTTTCACTTCTCAAGAGCTTCTGCTATCATTGTGTTTACAAGGCAAGAGGTTGTAATACACCCTCTGACCAGCACTATGTCTTCAGGGCAGATTGGAGGCTGCAGTGAGTTGCTATCAGAGAGTGACAAAATGGTTTAGCCTGTTAACTTCAGTAGATGTGAAAAGATGTGAGACACGATTTATGCCATGTTGTTGTAGCTTTTCACCACTGGAAACAGAAAAATTAAGTTTTATTCTGAACATTTCTTCTAGAAAATAAACATCTCTAAATGTGAACACTGGTTAAATGGCAATGGTAAATATTACACGTAGTGCCTTTAAACATATTTCCCAAATGAACAGTTGCTGTATGCGTTAAAGCTAAGAAAATGTAAATTCAATATGTACGAAAAAGGTTAAGACAAAAACAATAAACTGACATTTCTGTCTTCTCTTTTCAGCCCAGTGTACCCTACTGAACCCCCCACTGAAAAAAGAAAGTCGGAGACAGGGGGAGAGTATGACATGGCCCGAGAACATGCTGCTATTCATTTTCTATCTTGAGCAATTATTTCTGACATTGCACGTCAACTGTGACAAACTGTGACAGACTGTGACAGCTTGAGACATTCAGGACTGACACAGTGTAAGCAACATGACAACGAGTGAACCTTGAGATGAAGCGAGAGGGAGAGACAGGGAGAGGGTAAAACAGCAAAGTGTCAGGAGCAAACAGCCACACAGCAGCAGGGCATTAGTGTTCGAGGAGGTGAAGTGGACATAAAAGGGTGACGAGGATGCTGTTGTTGGGGGGAGGGAACCTCAGTTGTGTGAACATGATGTGTTGAAGTAAGGAAATTATGATGCATTGAAAACACAGCAGGGGGTCCAGCCCACCCACGGTGCTTTGTACTTTCATTATGAGCTGTGTAGAGAAATATGAAGGAAACCTGTAATAATAAGGCTAAATCTTGTGTCAGACAACATACAAAAAGCTTAATAAGAGCAGGTGGTGTTCCTCATTAACCCTCCATACCATTGCTGTTAAGCAAATTGTGTTGCTATCTGTTTTGTTCAATGAGTTCTTCAATCAAGATGATAAAATAACGTTACAATAGTATGGTTAAGGTTTGGTTAGGTTTGGAAACTAAAACAACTTGGTTAGGTCCATGGTTTGGGTTAATCATCATTTGCATGTAATGTGATTTTACTTTGAAATTAGATAAATTAGATAAATTAATGTAAAGAAAATTCAGTGAAACCATCCAGTTTGTCAAGTGGAAAACTCAGCATGACACACTTTAGCCTGTGGTGAGTCTTATTAATAAGGTAGACTTGCCTTCTTGTGACTCTGGTGAATACTAATGAAGAGCAACTAATACTCATTAGCCGACCTAATACTGTGCTGGTGGACATGTACGTGGACATGGCTTAATGTCTGCGAGGTGAAAAGCAAATTTGACATTTTGAAGACGGCTGATGGGAAGGAACAAGTAGGAACAAGTGTTCCCTCAGGCAGATCCGTTTTCTCCAAGGTATCTGAGGTCAGACAAATTTAGAGCCTCCTATTCATACAAAGGATCACTTGGCCACTGTTTAACATCACCACTCAGCAAAGTTGTGTGAGTGCATGTGTGTGTGTGTGTGTGTGTGTGTGTGTGTGTGTTGCTTCCTCTTGAACTTTATTTCATTATAGATCTGTGTAGTATACTACAAGAAAAATTAATTTAATCTGTGGTGTTTTTCTTTCTACCTTTCCTTTAATATAAAATTAAAGATTTGTGAAAAAAAAAAAAAAAAAAGGCAAAATAACCTCTGTATGATTCTCTAGACAAAAGTTTCAGTATATATTCAACCCAGTTTAAGCACCACGTATTTTGTGGGTATCTTGATGGCTGTGTCTAGTAGCTGCTTCCATATAAATTGCTCCAAAAACCAACAGAGAACACCCCATCTAAGATTTAGTGAAGGATAGAGGCAAAGATATTTCATTCACACTCAGCTCTCAGTCCATGCACTGCAGAGAGGAAAGAAGGCAGGCAGGGGGCATGAATTATTCAGCAGCTCTGCCACACTGAGCCCTGGATTCCCATCCTCCACCCCACCAGCCTTGATCCCAAAGGACCCACAGTGGGCTTATAGTACAGCTCGCCCAGTGCTACATATACACTGGTGTATGTACTCCACAGTGGGGAAGACCACATGGGAATTTCAGATCCTGTGGTGACTGAGGGGATGTTGCCATAAACCCACTACTGATAGTATTAATGCTGGACCTGCCATTATCTGTCACTGTGAGAAACCAGGTGAAGCTGCCTATGCCCAAGTTCAACCCTTGAACTTGTGTACTGTATAATTAACATGCACCACACTAATGGGAGGCACAGTAGTTGGCTCACCAGGAAATGTATTCTGCTCGGTCCCTCAGTGCAAACATCTTGGGATGAGAGCAGCAGCTAAAAATGCAAATGTGCTAAATGAAACGCCAGAGAAGCAAACTTACTAAAAACAGAAAAATGTTCAGTTACATTTCAAACAGATAAACAGACAGAAACCATCGTTAACATGACCCGACAAACACAATTAAGACATGAAATGATTACTAACCTCTGTTTTTATCCTTTCTGAGTCTCTCTCTCTTCCTCTCTCCTGCTGACTGTTGGACAACATTGACCATGTATGGACCACTATTGCTCCTCATTTAATGTAATGTAAGAAAATTTAAAAAAAAAAATTAATATAATAGCTGAAACAGATTTTATATTTTTCTTTGAAAATACCAAGAGAAGTTTTACCCACCAAAGAGAGGACCTCCTGCGGTGGAACATGTGGCTATGTTAGCGTCTTTTACATTTATATTGTTTTTAATATTAAACATCATCATACATTATATTAAAAGCTTCAAATCTTTAACCATTAAAAAGACGATGAATGATGTGAGGACTGAGGAGGTCACAACAATGTTTTTGAAATAACAAAATATGTCCTAAATATGCCCTACTAAAGAAAGACATGTAAACACACACACACACACACAGAAATAATGAATTGTACTTAACTTAGCTGTGTTTGCAAAGTAATTAACCAATTACTACCACTATCATTGGCACTGTGAACGTTTCTCTCAGACACAAACACTAACATATAAATGCAAAGTGTATTGAAAAGAGACAGGGGCTTAAATACACCATTAACACAAGTAAATAATCTACAGTGTGGCTCCTTTGGGACAGTATATATTCTATTATTACATTGTTTATTGTTATTTAATAATATACATATTCTTAATTTACAGCTTTTGCAGCTACTTAGTTATTATTCAAGCTTTGGGTGGGAGTCAGGGACTGTTGTATTGTCTAAGGGTCCATTACCAGAGTTTTGTCCCATGGAGGAAAATTAAAGAAAATCAATGGACAGCCATGCAAAGATAGGAGGAAAATAAGAACAAGGTGATCTGTCAGGATGTTGGTGAAGCATGAATGAAGCAGCTGATGCCAGAAAATGAAAGCAAGCCCTCAGTGTTCCACCTGAGCAAACACAATGCACAGTGATCCGTTGTGTAACACTAACAATGGTGTAACAACTGTGGGTGAAGACACTTTCTATCCTCTGGTAAATGCTTGTGACATCGAACCTCAACATATGAAAAACAGAAATAAATAGAAAAAAAAAATCCTGATTCTTCACTGGCATTTTTATTCAGGCAAGAATAAGTGGATTCACCCATTTGCATGTGCATTTTCAATTTGCCCTTAAAAAAATAGAGTGGAAACAGTGAAAAAGCTCAAAAAATCTTGAAAATAGTTTTTCTACTTGGCCGGGGTGGAAAGGTGATGTATCAATAAGAGAAAAAACTAACAAATCACAGCGGAAACAGACTCGATACATGAAGCATGTGATTTATTCGTCACTCAACCTTCTACTGAGGAGCCTAAAAATAGCAACAGACAAAAACATCATCTCTGTGTGATGTGGTAAGGACACTGTCACGTCCACATGAAAAAAGCATAAATACCATATTTCCCTCATGTTCCCTACAGTTCCATAGTTTTCCATCACTTAATGTTTCACTGGTGCTCTTTTATTGCGTCATCTTCTTCTGTAATTGTTTAATACCACATGGCTGCAGAATTACTCCCACAAACTAATAAACCAACTAATTAGTATTCACTCAACAGTGGTGGAAATCTGCATATATTTTGTGCTGCATTTGGATGGAAACCAAGCCGATGAAGCCAAACTACTTTGCAATGAAAAACTGAAACTGGTTATCATCAGTGTTGTAGTTTTAAATGTTTTCTTTGCTTTCAATCTGGAATATTTCTGCGTAGCAGTCAATATCCATGATAAAGTAAGCAAATATATATATATATATATATAAAAATACTTTTTCAAGCTTGCACTTTAAAGTGCATAAATTCTGCGTTGAGGTCGTAGGCCTGAGGTCAAGGGCCTAAGTCTGGGCTAGCATGAGAACTTCAGTAGAAGAAGAGACGCAATAGAGACGTTAAGACTGGTGGTTTCTTTCTTAGGGAATAAAGGAATGAAGTTTGATACTGAAGTCTAGGCAGCTAAATAAACAGGTGTTAATGCTAACACATGCACCAATAGCCAAACTTACGAATAACCTCTTCCTTTGACAGTGAAACGCTGGAATCTGTGTCATCAGGACTGTGTTGAGGATCAAATTCGATGGATGTACAGTTAAAACCCCAGAGCTTTAAATATCATCAAGTTTCTTCAACCTCATCTCACTAACTTCAATCTGGTGACAAGAGCTTAATTAAATAAACACAGATGAAAATCGCTCATGTGAAAGAACCAAAACTGTTAAAAACCTGGCTGAAAACGAAGCGTTCATTCATTCATTCATCATTGGAAAAATACAGACACGACCAAGTATGTTTACAGTCTTCTATTGCTGACGCCATGAGATCACAGACACAAACCCAGAAATAACACAACCATGCCCTGACACCACTCCTGAACTGCAGGTTCTCACAGTCTCAGATCACCCGTGAAAATAAGTGGCGTCTTGCTTGACCTGTGGCATCTCGACAGGTCGATAAGTCCTATGGTATGTATGTGATGGACGAGTCCCACACATAATCCAGTTTGATGGATGAACCTATTGACTCGTTACATCGATGTACTCTGTGAGGAGCAGTGGGGACAGAGGTGCCGCAGTGGCCTGACGGTAGCTGGGAAAATAAATGGCTGGTTTAGAAAAACCACATAAACAGTAAAAAGATAAAATATTTTGTGTTTCTTTTCATGAGAAGCCTCAGAGATGGTTGATTAATGGGCTCATCATCAGTTAGTCAGTATTGTTATTCTCTCTTGTTCCTACGAACATGCACACATGCACATACACACTTTTCCCATTCTCAGACACACACTGCCTCCCCCTCCTCCCACCTGTTTCTTCACAGATCTGGTTTTCAATCATGGCAGTGGGTTGGTGGAAGCTCGTTTCTCATACGCAACCAACAGTAATGCTGTGGCTTATTACACCAGCACTGGGATTAAACTGGGTTATACCGATCCCAGGCTCAATGGAGCTTGTGGCACGGACCAGAAGACACAAATCACCCAGCCATATCACCCTCAGAGAAAAGGATAAGGATCCCTCTGTGGCGCTGCTGACAAGTGGAGATAACACGTCTTAGAAAAAGCTCAGTAATCTGCTGAAATCATCAAGCAGGAGACGATACGGATGTTTTGTAGCTGCGCTCTCTTTGGATGAACACATCTTCCAGCAAAATTTCACCTGAGTATCCTGAACATTTAGTTCCCTTAGTGAACAGAGGGTGTAGTGGCAGATAACCTTACTCTCCTTTATTTTGGTCTGAAAATAAAGACTCATGTGTTTAGCCGTGAGCATGTTATTGATGTGCGCAGTGTTTTTTTTGAAAGCACAATTGACATTCCTCCAGAGAACAGAGAAAGTGGTCAGGTATAAAACAGTGGGCTGTGCAAAGCACTGATGCATTAAGGGGCTGCTTTGAATGTACAACCTGTGACGTATATTTATACCACAAAATCTCACTAAAAAAAACAGGGTAACACTGTCTCATCCCACATGTCCTGTGTAAATAAATGTTATTCCTACCAAAACAATCACCATATTTCCCCACAATAAACCATTAAATCATTAATCTTAGCTCTCTTGCTTATTGAAACAGCCCATGATCATCCCCATCCCCAAGAAGAGCAGCCCCAGGGTCCTGAATGACAATCTTGTCATGAAGGCCTTTGAGTGGATTGTGAAAAACCACATTGCCCAAATGCCACAGCCACACAGAAAAACCCCTTTCGATTTGCAAATTATGCCAACAGAGAGGTCGAAGATGCCAGCTTTCAGCATGGCTCCTGTTCCTTGTCTCCCTTCAACACCGTGCAACCTCACATCCTGCCAAAAAAATATACGAATCACTTCAACCTGGGTCACTAGCTAATTCTGTGGATGATGGATTTATTCACCCTAAGAATACAGAGGGTGCTGGTTATAAAAAAAAAAAATACATCCACAAGCTCCCTCCTGGATGTGTCCTCCTACCCCTGCTGTTCGTCTTGTACACAGGTGTGTACATCTGTGGAGGCACAGGCTCAAATCAAATCAAACTTTATTTATAGAGCACCAAATCATAACAAAGTTACCTCAAGGCATTTCTCATATGGAGCAGGTTTAGACCAAACTCTTTACAGAATTATTTAAAGAGACCCGACGAATCCGACTGTGAGCAGACTCAGGGCGGGGACATAGATGGAGAGAAAGAGAAGGAGAGAGAGGCAGGGGAGAGAGAATGAGAGAGAGAATGAAAGAGAATGAGAGCAGGAGAAAAGAAAATACAATGACATACAAGCAAAACATGCAGGTGTAAAGAGTATTAATGATAATGGCGATGACTGATACTACTAATAATAATACATTAATAAATAACATCAGTAAGTTAAAATAATAGAGGAAGCAATAGTAGTTGTGTCAGTAATGATAGTAAAAATAATAGTAACTAATAATGATAATCAGGTGTTTAACAGGAACATGGGGGCAGCAGTGATTTGGTACCAGCAGAAGAGAGAGAGGACAGAAGGGAAACGGACAAACTACAGGAGACGGAAGACACCAAGTTAATGACATGTAGTAGTATGATATAAATGCATGGGGGAGGGAGAGAGATAGATAGAGAGAGAGAGAGAGAGAGAGAGAGAGAGGTGCTCTGTGCATCCCCCAGCAGTCAGGGTCTATAGCAGCCCTAATGATAGGCTTTGTCAAAGAGGAAAGTTTTTAGCCTAATTTTAAATGTAGAAAGGGCGTCTGCCTCCAAAACCGACACTGGGAGCTGATTCCACAGAAGAGGAGCCTGGTAGATGAAGGCTCTGCCTCTCGTTCTACTCATGGAGACTCTAGGAACCACAAGTAAACCCCCATTTTAGAGCAAAGTGATCTACTCGGACAATAGAGAACTATGAGCTCTTTGAGATACGATGGCATTTGGTCATTAAGGTTTGAACCATGGACTGCAACCATAATTCATGGACAATCAGTGGAAGTTGTACACCGGTATAGATACTTTGCTTTGAAGCCCATACAGATGGTTGGTAAAAAGTGCCAAACACATTATTAATTCCAGAGCAAGTTAAACTCCTTTTAGGTTCAAAGAAATATCCTCAACACATTTTACACGTCCTTCACTGAAAGCATAATAACCTTCTTATTCATCTGCTGCCCCAACTCTCGATCCAAAACAAGAAGTGCCTCCAGAATACTGTGACCACCTGCTCCAAAATCATAGGCCAAGCCCTCCAGTCTTTCCACGTCCCTCCACGTCCCTACATAGGGAATTTGAATGACTTCCCACTGGCAGCGATTGTGAGGCTGTTCGCCTACTTAGCTTCATTCTGCTCCTCTTCTTCTCTTTCCCGGGATTTAGCCCACACACCTGCGAGGCTCCCAACTCCACCACCCTGTCAATTCATTCATCAATCGATCTGCTAAATCTTTGAGCTCTAATAGAAACGACAAGTTGTGAGTCTTCAGCAAACAAGCTGAAGCTCTGATTTACACATCAGAGCTTTAGAGGTGCTGGTTGGCTGATGTTTTAGCTAGCTTTGTTTCCAGTTTGTGCTAAGCTAAGCTAACTATCATCTTACTGCAGTTTTATATTTAATGAGCAAACATGAGGGTGGTATCAATCCTCTCATTTATTACCCTATTTATAGCAAAATTAGTAGGTGCAAGTGGGTTTTTAAATGTCAAACACTAAAAAAGGCTTTGCACTGCCAGGTGAGTTTGCTGAAGAGGACACACAATGTCTCCACATGCAGTTACGGAGCACAGACGATGTGCTGTCGAAAGCCTTTGCGTGAAAGGTCTCGATTGTTGATTTTGTGTTTTTGAAACTTATTTTGGTGTAGCAGCACCGCGTTTGGCAGGTGACAGGTCTGTATTTTTGTATAAGTATTTGTGCTCTGAAAGACGGAAAAGGCAAAAAGTAGCGTGTTCACCCTGATGTTATGTTTACATCGGAGCTGATTGGAGCCAGAGCCGAAAAATAGCCATGTCTACTTCAGAGTCATTGGTGAATGCTGATTGCAATCTTATCCTTTTCCGCCAAAAGCCAAATGTTAACAGGTCTTTGACCTGGTAAAAGGAGCGTAACACTTTTCAAGAGAGTGAGTTTAGTAAGAATTCAAACTGGCCTTTTAGCAGAATTTTTTCTGGGCTTACAAAAGACCTCACTAAACATACAAGTGGGAATTGTGGGAATAACGAGAAGGGAAATTCTCCAGTATGTGACAGAAACCTTACTCCTTACCTCACTGAGGCTGCAGTCAGTTCAGATTTTATAGATGTCCTATGCTAGCGAGGCTTAATCAGTTCATTTTAGTGACCTAATTCAGAGCTGCGCTGTTCACAAGCTCTATATAATGGAAACAAATCCTCTTATCCAGGTAAATCAGAGATGCAAGTGGGCGTCATCATTCTCCAAAAGTCGTATCCAGGCTCTTCAGCTAACGAGTGAACATTATGTCCCACTCGGTGCTGGTAGATCCTGTATAAATAGCCTCTCGACATGAGTCAGGATGCACTTGCATTTCAGAGTGAGAGACAGCATGACCCCGGAGGATGGTGAACGTGGAAAGGCTGGTTGTGATTGTTTTGCGCCGGCTTTCCTACAGTTGTGTCGAGCAGCATGACTGTCTCTCTGCATGTGCTCTCATTGGTTTATGTCCCTCCATTTTACAGACATAATTTCTGAAATGAATGGTTTGATGATGGATGGTTTATTGTCAAGCAAAATAAGCATATACTTTCATATAAGTCATATAAGTGTGGTAGACTGTATATAACTGGAGGAGGGACTCATGACAAAATGCATGCATGTGTTTATGAGTTTTCAATAAGTATTGGCTGGCACAGTAATACATTCTCCCTCCAAGTGCTTCCATTAGTACGTATTATCTGCCGTTTATGAAAGCACTTCAGCTACAGAAGAGCACATTAAAGTTGATAAACATCAGCGTGTTAGTATTGTCACTCTTAACTTGTCTGTATGCTGGTGTTAACATTTAGCTCAAAGTGTTGCAGTGTCTAATTACAGCCTCAGCCTCACAGAGCCTCTAGCAAAGCTTTGGACTCTTCAATAACACCAACAACAACAGTATATCATTGTGATTACTTTGGACCTGGATTTGTATTTTTTAAGTTTAAAATAAAGCAAATCTTAGTTGATTACCTGATGCCATTCATATTGAATGTTTTAGAGGGAGAAGAAATAACCACCTCAAATTTTAAAGCCTTGTAAAAGTTATTTTTTCAAGATCAGATTGCAAACCAGTATGAAAAAAATAACCTGTTCTACATGACGGTAAACCAAAAAAAAAAAAAAAACATCCTTTCATTACCTCTATCTCTAAAAAGGAACGACAGTGCAGCTCATTACAGGCACATGATGTTGACATTTCCCTGCAAAATTTCTGTGCCGTGTGGAGCCAAGGTCTGAATAATGAATACAGATCTATTAGGCAGCCTTGATGCCCTTCTCCCGACAGGCAGACTGTGTCCTCGCCCGGCCCGCTCGAAAGCAGGCCTGCAGATTGTTCACTGATTTCAGTGCTTCACTCTCTCTGTGCCTGACTATCATCTTCAAATCCACACAGAAAGCAGCACAAATGCGATAAATAACTCTTGTTTTGTATAAGAATGAGAAATTATACTCTACTTTATTGTGATCACAATATTATGCATTTGAATTGGCTTTGTGTCACCTGTGACAAGTAATGCTCCTTAAAATAATACAACAAGAAAACCATAATGACAATGGGGTTTTGCCATTGAATAGAGTTTGTCAGGATTACAACCTGAGGTAAAAAAGACAAAAATGATGCCTAATAATCCATATAAAAATCCCTAAAGGGCAAAGTTATGTCATAACATCATGTTTAAAACATTAGTTTAAGTAGTGAGTGCGGTTAAACTCTGCACTAACTGCACCATTATTGTGACAGAGTGCCTCCTCAGGCAACTTCCACCCAAATGGCATTCATCCATAACCATGGCCCGAGCTCTGAATGTCGCACTATGATTTCTGAAATTGAATTTTCCCAGGCCCCAGATATCTAATAACCTCCGAGCTAATGACAATGACTGGAGATGACTGAATTGCTTTCAATAGGCTTTAGGTGTTCTAAAACTCAATATCCATTTTGTGAATATGTGGGGCTTATATGAACATGATTTAGGATTGACCTTTCTCAGGACAGAAAAGTGGAAGCAATCTCACTGGCCCTGACTTAACAAAACCTTAAGGATATAAACTTGTTTCTGCTATCTTGTCCATCCCCTATAGGCTCAATTCACTGAAGATATTTTCAGATCTTTGTTGTCACCGTTTGTGGCAAGACAAACATAAAAACTGTACATAAAAAAACAATATAATAAAAAGAATAAAATTTAAGGCACTTAAAGTGCCTACACTATACATGCAATACAGAATACATAAAAACTTTATGTGATAAAAGCAAAGAAAAACAATAAGAGAATGGATGAGAAAAATTGCTAAGCTGTCTTGAATGTGCTATTACAGCAGCTTCACTGCACTTCTTTCAGACAATAAATCTTTAGAAAAAGACATAGCATGTTTTTATTTTGACTTTAAATCTTGGGTTCATTGGCATTGCATTATTGTTGTCTATATTATTATGCTATTGTTTTATTGTGGTAGTTATGTTGCTTCTAAACTGTTTTTTTTACTTCTTAAAGAGAGTCAAACACACAAGCTCTTGGCTTTTTGACCCTTCCTGTAGTCACTGTGCTCACTTGTTATATTATAGCTTTATATTTTCTGTTCTGCAACAACAATAAACAATTCACTTTTCACTTTGGCAGTTTTTTGTCAAGGTGAATTTATGTCGTGATGATGGATGTTTTTTACATGCTCCTTCATGTTGGAGGAAATCACACCCCAATGGAATATGTATAGTCATTGAATAGAATAATATAAACTGCTGTAAGTTGTTTGTTGTTTATAAAATTATGTTCTGCTGCACATACCAGGATTCAGAAAGAAAGGTTTTCAGACAAAACACTGGAAAAGTTTAGGTGACAAACAATTCAGACAACCTGGTTTCTGAGGCTCACTGTAGAGAGGGTGTCCCCAAATACAGCACCAGGCATTTTGTGGCTTTAGACTGATCCACCTTCAACAAAAACCTTCACTTATGTCTCATTAATTATGACTATAAACAATGTTTATTTTCACGAATATGCCAGTTATTTTCTTGATTAACTAATGAAATGCCTTTGCCTGTGACAAAGGAACATCAAATACTCCTGTTTAATAAATTGTTACCATCAAATGTTTGGCATTTTTGCTTAAAAATAATTCAAATGATTACTTCTTAAAACTATTGTAAATATTTTTTTCTCTCAGTTGACCAGTTACTGCAGCTCTTAAAGTAATATTTCAGTGTCTGTACTCAACAGACTGTCCCACCTGATTCTTATTTTGTACAGTTTTTCATTACCGTGTGCAGCGATACAGCCCATGTAGAACCCTAAAACAGATGGCTGGGGGGGGTTAGTAGGTGAGAGTGTGGGAGGACAGGGAAATACATGTACTATATGTACCTTTTCTCAGTCCTTGCTTTGAGAACAGCACACAGCCAGAGTTGCACTGTCCTTGTCCGGAAAAGCAGCTGTGGTAAAGAAATCTATTGTTATTCCAGTGCAGGTGAACTAATATAATGCCTAAAAGTGTTCAGATACTCCCTCAGGTGGAGACTGACAAGGCTGAGATGAAAGATAGGTTTTTGATACGTGGATGTCTATTGATTTTCCTGTGTCTATTGATCATCTGTGTATCTGAAACAAAAATTGTAGGAGGTGGATTTAACACAAACAAGAAAATGAAAACAGAAAATAGAATGGGGGCGGCACGGTAGTGCAGTGGTTACACCGTTGCCTCACAGCAAGAAGGTTTCGCTTTCAAACCCCTGGCCTGGGGCCTTTCTGCGTGGAGTTTGCATGTTCTCCCTTTGCCTGCATGGGTTCCCTGCAGCTCCAGTCACCCAGCTTCCTCCCACAGTCCAAAGACATACAGGTTCAGGTTAATTGGTTACTCTAAATTGCCCGTAGGTGTGAGTGGGAGCGTGAATGGTTGTTTGTCTCTTTTTGTCTCTATAGATAATGGATGGATAGAAAAAAGAATACCATGAAAGAGACAGAAGATATATAAAAAGGAAGGGAAGTCATGGTGGCACTAAATTGGACATAGTATGGGGCCACTTCTCTCTCTGGGATCCATCTACACCAACAACACACGTTCACAGAGTCATTGAATCTGTTGACATCTCTACCAGGTCCAGAGGTCTCTGCAGCCATTTACAGTCAGACCCTCTTGTCTCTTTCACACGCACACACAGCAGGGCATTAAATGGGACTATCTAGACACAGCCTAAAGCATGCAGTCTATTCACTTATCAGCAAGCAAATCTCCCAAAAACTGGCTTGGGACACCCCCACCCACCCCTCCACCACCCACCACAAGTCTCATCTGGCAGAGGAGGTAGGAAACAGTGAGCTTTGGGCGCTGAGGTAATACACTCCTTATTAAAATGCATCAAAATAATTCGGTTACACAAGAGATACCCAACTGCTGCAGGCTGTTTAGCATGCATTATCGAGGAGACAGTCAACAGAGGATTTCCTTCTCATCTTTTTCTTTGGCTTCTAATTCATCTTCAAAAAACAGATCGGAGGGACTGGTGTGACTGTGCCGCAGTAAAGGTTCAAGGAGTAGATTTAAGGTTTTGTTTTTTCTTTTTCTTTTTTTTTTTTTTTTTTATAAAACAAAGCAAAGATTTTGCCTGTCCCACATGCTGGAGTTTTGCTGAGCTGTATGAGTGATAGAGTGGTAGACGTCTGCCATAAGGAGCAAGAGGTAATAAAATACAGACTCTGCTCTCATGTAGTGTTTCAACTAATGAAAGTGTATTCACCTTGTTTCACCAAGTTTTTTATGGGGGAGTGTAATTGAGTTTCAGCATTTTTCTGCTTTAATAGACACAGTCTTTAGGATGCTGATGTCAGCCCGTCCATCTGTCACACTTTTTCCGAGCATAATAATTTAAAAAAATCTAGCCACACTACTAGTAAATTTACTTTGGGTATCCAAAGTCTCTAAAGGACGATTGCTCCCTATTGGTCTTGAGCCACCAACAGGCGAACTTTCATTAAAAAAAAAATTTTGCTATGAAATTAACTGAGCACATTCATGCTCCCCATAGGATGATTCGTTTCCATTTTAGGAACTCCTTGAGCCTTCATCTCCTACCACCCTGTAGCAAAAATTAGAATTTGGCACAAAATAAATCCCATAATCTGATAGCCAGGCTACCATGAAATTAGCTGAGTAAATTCATGCTCCAGGGAGGATAAGTATCAATTTGTTCCTGGTTTTAATTCAACATTTTCTTGGTGTTATGAACAATGCATTCTGTTGGAGCTGCCATTGGGGATTTTAAGCAAAAAAAAGTAGAAGATGCCTTTCTCTTACTGACAGTGAAGATGATGTCAGACCAATATTTTTTCATATGATAATAAGTCTGGGCACATTCAAGATGGAGGTGGAGATGGAGAACCTTTCCTGACCAACACTACTGCCACAGTAGTAGATAAATACTTTACTAACACATGATTTCAAGAGAAAAAGACAGAACTGAAAGTAAAGCAACCTGTACATCACAAAAAAGGAATATAAACAAATGTAGGATCACTAATCATGGGCGGAAGAAAGTTGGCATTGATTTTCTTTGTTTATACTTGACAAAGGCAAAGGATGTATAGGAAAAAGCAATCTACAACCTTACATTGCCATGTCAGCATGCTAACATTTGATCAGCAACACTATACAAAGTATAGGTGAGACTGTGTTCACACTAATATGTTTGCATTTAAAAATGATCTAGATCAAGATGAGGGTTTTAGCTCCGTATCAGAAATAATCTCCCTGTCTGGTTGCAAATGAGGAAAAGCAATGTCAAAAAGTAAGGCCTAGAGGTTTCTTAGCATGATCTCAGCAGGTCAGCACTGTTGTCTGCTATTTATGGTGCATTCATCACTAGTAGTTGAGGCTGATGCCATTTGTTTTTGGCCTGAAAGGAGCGTGACGAATCGGGGATATGTTGGTACTGATAAGACTCAATCAGGGTCATCGTTTTCAAAATTGACAAAAACACAACCTTGGACTTTCTAAAGAAAAACAGATCCAGCAGCATTTCCAAAAGTTTCTCTTTCAGGGTCTCAGAAACTCTGGAGTAAAGTGAATGCCAGACGAAAACATTGCAAAAGTGATGTTTTTTAAAACGCAAACCTTTTAGTGGGTGCGTGGACTGATGAGCATTATCATATCATTAGTTTTGTCTATATTCATGCATGAACCAAATTATTGGACAAATTGAAATTTTGACCTTGTAACTTCATCACAATCCACCCAATGCTTGATGAGAGATTTTACTGAAATCAAAAAGTACAGACTTGGGGCGACCAGATAGCTGAGTGATCGTGCAAATACCGTGTGGGCACAAATGCTGTGAGAAGGCGAGCTGATGTTGAATTTCCCATCTCTCTACACTTTCCTAATTGATAATAGTAAAAAAAAGTAAAAGTTGTGTCAGCCATGAATGTCAAGCCAATGACTGTTGAGCTCTTCAGTCTGGACCAAAGTGGTGGAGTGACTCTACAAACAGCACCTGTTTGTTTTTTTTTTTTTTTTGAATTACATTTGTATACCCTAAAATATTCTATTCTTTCTACTTTGTGCTGTTTTTCATGTTAACATAACAATCACAAAGCTTACTCCCATACACAGCCATTTTTATTGTTATGTCTAAATTGAACTTTCTGCTTTGGTGGGTCAGGCTCTGCGCTTCTATCCATTACCCTGGTGGGATCCATGATTTCACCGGCTGGAGCCATGCGGCTTCATTCAGCCGTGGACATAAAATCCTCTCACATCAGCAGTGCCTGCGGCGAAATACAGCCAAACACAAATCGCTGATGGACACAGAATGACTAGAAAGATGGATGAAGCTTTGAAAGTGGATGTGAAAGCGTGTGTAGAAGGCGGTCGGGGTTACATCAAGCAGATATACTGAGTGGAGGAAAAGTGTATGATTGAGTAGGAACACTAATATATTCCCCTGGAGTTGAATGAAGGAGTTTTTATTATTGTTATTATTATTATTATTTTTATGTGGCTCTTTTTTTTATTAAATAAAACACTGAGCTTCTAAGAAAAGCCGTGCACCCCCCCCTGTTATACCCCATGGATGAGTATATTAAATATTCTAATTAAATACAGAATGAGAATGAGCAGATGTCCTTAAATTCCCTCACAATTATTCCAACGAGTTTTTTTTTTGTTTTGTTTGTTTTGTTTTGTTTTTTGTTTTTTTGTTTTTTTTTTTTGGCTTGCAATGCATCCACAGCAGCCAATTACATGCAAAGTATAAAGGGCGAACGCATTTGTTTCCCCCAGCTGTGGAAGGCTGGGTCGTAAGCTGCAGCATTATTTGGTGTGTGAGCCGCGGATGGAGGAGTAGTAAGGAGCGCATTGGACGGTGGGGAGTGGTCACGTGACAGTGACAGCATGTGCGATTTAAAAGAAAGGAAAAGGGAGAATTGAGCATCAGATGCGGGGCTGACACGTTGCCGAGGACCCGGACCCGGCTGGACCACCTGGTGAACGGGGAACACCAGCTCGAATTCCGCAGTTTCTTTCGGTTCCAGCTCGTGCAACAACAATAACCTCCTCCCTTCAGTTTCTGCAAGATTCAAAGCCCTGACCCACCTTTGTTGCGCTGGTCACCATCACAAGCAGCGAGGAAGCGCGTCCCATCATCATTCTCCAAAAAACCTAAGAGCTCAGGTAACTTCTTGGTTTTAAAGGAACCGTTTATCTATAATTGTTGTTGTATAATCTCGCGCTGTTTTTTTTTTTTTTTTTTTTTTTTTTTGTTTTTGGTTTTGTTTTTTTGTTTTTTTTGTTTTTTTTTTGTGCAATCCAATTATCAACCTGATTCCCACATTTTTTCCCTCCCCTTCCTTATTTAAAGAAATCTCATGCATTGTATTGGCACAGGAGCATGTGCACCTGACAAAGAGGGAGGCAGTTAGAAAAGAGAAAACTGCGCCAACAGGGAGCAGTTTCTTCAGCAGCACTATAAGGGTTTGTTTTTTTTTAATGACTTTAGGTTATGGGATTACTTACCCCTGCAGTCTAATTAAACACGTGATGTGTAATTAATTCTGCCTTTGCCAGTAAAAAAAAAATCCCCATTTCCAATTAACAATCCTCAAATAACTGACTACATAGAGCATAAAACACACTCAGTTGAAATGCTTTAACGTGCAGAGGCAGTGAGTCTTTTTTTTTTTCCATCTCAGGTGTGTGTTTGACACTCAGAACTCACTGCCAGAAGCTTGGTTACAACTATTATCAATCTTTCTGTTGTATTCTTCTGATGTTGACAGAAACAAGCTTTTGTTTTGAAGGCTTGTGGTTTGAGTCCTATTTTCGCAAATGTGGATTTGGCAACCTATGAGCAAGGCACAGATCGATGCTGGAAAGCTGTGGTGGGTGCTTGGCAGCAACTGTGATTGAGTGACTGCTTTCTAATGTAGGTATTTGATGATTGATAACATTTTTTTGTGAGAAACGTGTAAAACGCAAACTGTCTTGTCTCAACTCTCCACTTCATCCCTTGATCTCTGCAGTATTTGGCTCTGGCAGTTCTTTTTACTAGTTCTCTGGCAGCCAGTTTGTCCCATCACAAAATGAAGGAGAGAGTTCATTCAGTATTAAAGTAATTGCTTCCAAAGTCCATGTGGGGTCATTGTGTCTGTCTGTATCCTAATGGCGACCTGCACCGTCAGAGATGCAACCCGAGTCCTGCGTGTCCTTGATGCCCGGCAGGCTGCAGACTCATACCATAACCTCGCTGCACTGTGGGCAGTCCAGACCATCACCTTTCCTGAATGTCAAACCTGCTCTCTTCCTGTGTCATCTCCTCTTTTACTTCTCACAGCAAAATTATAAACAGGATTTGAGAGTAACTCTGCATCTTTGGTAGGAGATTGCAAAAAAGATCAAATAGCAGTGTCTTTTATCTTCTATTGACTCCCCAATGCATTTGCTTTTTTTTTTTTTTTTTTTTAGATATGTTGCTAAATGGAGGTGGTGCTGCACTCAGTCACCTCCTGCAATCACCTGGCATTAACTGTGTCTGTCAGTCAGATAGTTGAAAGCCTAAGGAATTTGCAAATGACTGGATCATTCCGGATGATAAAATTTAAGACTAAAGATTTGATTGTATAGATCAGAGCAGTGGAGTCTTGATCACTTGTTTCCATTAGAGGAGATGGACAGTTGCTGTGCTTGTAAAGAGAGGGCTTGGCTCTCAGCACAAAAAAATACTTATCCACATCATTTTATTCTTTAAAAAATCTCAGCTCTCTAATTAAATACACATTTGACTCTGTACAAAAGTTTTCACATATAGATATCACATAGAGAACCTTGTCGATAACTTCATCTACATAATATCCAAAGATGCCTTGACAAAAATATGACAATAATTAATACAAGGATCAGATGGGTTAGATAAAATATTTATTTATTACCATCTATGGACTCTTAAGAGAGAAAACTGCACTCCAGGTCAACCACAGCCCTACAAGATTCCCTAAGGTAATGTAGGAGTATATGAGAATCTATTATGATTGCATTTATTACTCACCTAACCAGACAATAACATATTTCTGTCCTACAGCATATTAACTATATCTACCCTTAAGGAAACATACATATTATAAACATATAAGGTTGTTGCTTCGTGGTCCATGTTCCCTAAGAAAGGCACTTAAAGTAACATCAAAGCCACATGTTGTAGTTACCATCGTTTAGCACTGAGCTTGTTTACACAGGGAGCCACTACTAAAATCTATGTATTTGATCTTACAACCAAAAGATTATATAGCATCAAAAGAGCATTAATCATGCAGCTCACGAAAGGCCATGTGCTTCCCCAGTTGCGCTGGTGGCCTAATAAAACTGTTTGATGAGAATAACCACAAACTCTGCACTCAGAGTAGTTAGGAGTGAAGCAAATCACTCATTTTAAATGACTGAACAAAACAAGAGTACAGGCAGATTTATCCCAAAAGCGAACTTTCTTGAACGAAACCTTAAACCTGTGCTGCTTTTTATAGTGTGTCTTTAGTTCTCCCTGTTAACATTGCAGTGGATCTACTGCTGCCTCTCTCCTCACGTCTTTAATTTAAGGGGGGGGGCTCTGATAATGTGCCTCCAGTAATCCTTAAAGCTTTCAGGCTGCAGTTCCTCCTTTGTTCTAATTTAACATTCACCTCATGCTCTTTTCATACAACTCCACACATTTTTATTGTAAACAAACAGTATTAATACCTCCAGTCATGAATTTCTACCCAGCAGTATGTAAACATTCTTTGAATGAGCCACGGCCACTTTTAATGTCTGTGTGAGAAATGCCAGTAACCCGTATTGGCTTAAATAAATGTTATTAAATTAGGGGCATAAAGGGGCATTTTGCGGTAACACGACTTAATAAGCAGAGTATGTATATAAGAAAATTACAAATATTGCACAATGTTACACAAGGTAATGTTACTCTCTAGAGGAAAATGACAAATATTGGCAGGTTAGGGATGATGAACATTAACGTTTCTCAGAGGTCAGAGGTCTGATTTTGATGAATCTGGGAAGAAAGGTTCCTGTTGTTACTGACTGGCTTGAAGGGGTTCCTCCATTATTCATAGGGGATGTCAAGTTTTTTCTTGCCTTTTATTTTATAGTATTTATAATGGCACAGTAAACCTAGAACAGGACAGGAAGACATGCTGTGGAAAGCACCCATGCCATGAAAAGCTCCCCAAAGGTCTGGTTCAGGCACGAGGAATGATCATTGGTTAGGATTAAAATAACACCACATGTATAGCATGTAATATACTGCTTTTCATGGCTGGAAATCATTGCACCCAACTTTAAATGCTCGGTCATACATATTTTGTTGCTCTGCAGCAAAGCACATCCAACGTCTCAACAGTACCTGCTCTGGTTGTTTTTCCTCTCTCACTTTCAGTTGTCATCAGCAACTGCATCTTTGTATGGATCAGCTTTTTTCAGTGTATCTGAAAAAAAAATGTTGGCTGATCCACAGATTGTCTCAGGATACATGGTTCCCTTGAATCACTGAAGCTTTAGGAATACACTGGGACAGAGTGTTCCTGTGTGTGAGAGAGAATGTGGATCAAGACAGTTTGTAAACCATGAAAACAGTCAATACCCTTGTGCTGAAAAGGTAACTGGCATAGGAATAAAGACACTTACTCATTATACACTTGCAAAACAGAAAAAAAGGAGGAGAAGGAAGGAAAGAAAAACAAACAATTGAAGAACGTATTTTAAATGCTGTCTGTTTTTTGTTTTTTTTACCAAGGACATTAAATACATTGTCATTTTGGACTAGGACTGGTGCGGTGGTGCACTGTCGTCTCAAAGCAAGAAGGTTCTGGGTTTGATCCCCGGGCCTTTGTGTGTGGATTTGCACATGATAATGGATGGATGGATGGATGGATGGATGGATGGATGGATGGATGGATGTTGGACTGGGTCTGCCAGATGTTGTACATGTCTCTGAACCAACAAGTGACGTAGCTCCTGTCACAGATGCCGCACACACACACACACACACACACACACACACACACACACACACACACACACATATTCTGAATAATAGCTCATGTACATTCCTGCACATAAGAAAACATAATTTAAGGTTGACTCATGCTACAGTACATTGACTCAAACAAATCTCATGGTTCGCCTCATTCTGTCGACTGACATTGATTTTTACAAAGGATGAAAAGATGAAAGGGAAAGTTTAGTTAAGTCTTAAGTCTTTGATGAAAGAAAAGTCAAAGGGAGAAAAAAAATGCACAGCTACCACTGGAGACATCCTGTAAATGTAATATATGTAATGACATATGTTTTTATGTCACGTTTGAATGTTTGTACCCAACCCCCCCCCCAAATGTGACCATGAACATATCTTTTATTTTTAGTCTCTCGCATTTGACCATCTAAGGACATCATCTCTGTGTTTGTTTTTTTCCCAGAGATAAACAAAACAGTGCACAATAACAAGACAAATCACTGTTTACCTTTACAGTAATGATTAATGAGTTCCCCCACTGATTACCCTGAAAGAACCTCCCGCTGCTATACTGAAGGAGGATCGATGCCCCCGTTGTACAACAGGAATCCATTACTTCACAGCACTCGACTACAACAAAAAATGTGAGGAGGCCAATTTAGAGATGTCCCACCACATGTATGTTGTGCAACAGAAAAATGGCCTGTCTGCTACATAACAAGCCACCGAGCTCCTGTGCAAGGACAAAAGCTACTGACAGAATCTGTGACAGATGTGCTGAAATTTCTGTTCATTGTTTTGAACAATAAACATCTGATAATTTTTTTCAAATAAATGTAAAGGCAATTTTCACAATTTTGCTATTTTGGAGATGATGAATATTTTACACCATCATCTGGCTCACTGCTCTGAATGAATCAAAATGGTTACATCTGGTATCTTGTACATTAGAGTAGTTGTTCTCTACTGTTGACAGCAGCTGAAGTAGACATTGCACATACAGTATGTACTGTTGGCATCTCCAATCAGAGACTAGACTGACTAACAACAGCATGACTCAGAAGGTGGTACACTACTATACCTCTGGGCTTAGTCTCATTCTTGTTGTTGTGTTATAGTCTTCTCCCTTGTTAACGAATATGTGCCTTTAGCACAGACTGTAAATAATCCATAGGTTTCTGGAGAGCTGTTCGCCATCTTGTCAGTGCCTGACTGTACCCAACTTCTGGCTAACCCGAAAATGGGCAAAGACAAAGAGCTTGTGTTAAGCTGAGAGATTTTGGTGCGTATCGGTTTGTGGCAAACATTCGCTCACTCACTTGTCATGCAAAGCAACACGGTCTCAGTTAAGCCTTAATAAAATTTAAATGGATGAGTTATAGAAAAATGTACCCCTTGCACAGTCGTCATGACAGTTTTGTTAGCGTGGAAACATTTTTTTTTGTCATTAGTTTATTTCTGCTGTAAAGTTGGGCATTTTAACGTGTGAGTCTATAGAGATTGACTTGCTTTTGGAGCCAGCCTTGTTGGCTTCTTTTTTCAGCCTCGGAGGTGGCTGCTTCGTTTTTAGACACTCATTCACTACTCCAAACTCACTATTTATGGACTCTATGACGAGTACTGTATATCATGAGCTCATCAGCAAAATAAAAAAAAAAAAACTTTTAAATTTCCTTAATTGGCAGATGCTTTTATCCAAAGCCATTTAGAAGTGAGGGAGTTCATTAAAGTGCATTAGGAATCCTTGGTGTAAGTCCTAAGTACTACTTCTATTCATTAAGTGCAGGAGATCAGGTAAAGAGGTGCGCCAAGAGAGTGCATCGAAAATGCTAGTTAGGCATGTTTGGGTGTTAGAGGTGTTCGGAGAGGAGTTGCTCTCACCGTTCATCACATCATTGCTGTCACACAAAATGAAAAGGTTTCAGATCAGCGTCAGCTGGTGGACGATCCATTATGTATACATGCATGTTGCTTTGTGCTAAACACTGTTTATAATGTCTTACGTTTTATGTAAAATAAAAAAATGACAAACTCAAGTGGCCTGTAGTATATAACCAATAGTGAGTGATGGCCATTGACATTGCCACAGACATTTTGAAAGCACATTCGTCGCTAATGATACTAACGATGGCTCAGTTCTATTCCAGCGTCCCAGTGAGATGTGACTGTGTGATAAGATCAACATTAATTATTGACACCTGAGCTTTTCTGACTGTGACTGTGTTAAAATGTTTTCAGTGAAACACTGCCTCATTTAAACACCACATGTATTTGGCCCATCATAGTCACCACACGCCGTGGGGGTGTGCTCAGGCTTTATGGTAAGCAGTTTTTTAGTTTGTCAATGTCAGTATCAGATAAATGTCCATATTTGATAGAAGTCTTGACATAGTTGGCCTAAAAAGTGATCTTTTAGAGAGTATCATATTCAACCTTTATCCAAAAATGTGCAATATACAATATACAAAATATTGTTAGACAGTAGGTAAGCTAGCATTAATTAAAAAGAAATAAACCAAATATTTGCAATAAGCTAACACAGTAAAAAAAAAAAAAAAAAAAGAAATAAGGTTGTAGATATTTGCATTGATAATTAAAAAATCTGTGAAATATAAGTGCCAGAAACAAAATCCAGATTTTAATGCAAATTTTGACTTGGCGCGGATGCACTGGGACATTTATATAAAGTCATAAATATGGAAACTTTTAACCTTCGCAAGGCTTAGTTAAACATTAGCTTATAAATGGTATTGGCTTCAGGGAATGGCTTCATTTTTTGCACAGCTTATTGTGCACATGGCCATACCCACCACTGAGGTCACCCAAAACATTTTCATGGTGGAGGAAGTGGTCTTCTACAGGTAAGATAACTTGTCAACTGTTATCTCAACATATCGATTGTTTCATCAGTACTTTTATATTATTGCTATATTTTATTATCAAGCCTGTCCGCCTGTGTGCATGTCCATACTGTGACATTACAACTTTTAATCATAGTCATATTCTAGTACAGATGGACAGAGAAGAGAAGTGTTTTTTGTCAGTATTCATATGAATGCAACAAAGCAGAGAGAGGCAGAGACTGTGGGCTCCAAGTTGATTACATTACACATTTACTCAATTGGCAGATGCTTTTATCCAAAGTGACTGAAATAAAAGTGAAAGCCTCAGTGCAGCAAGAAACCTTGGGTAAAGTACTAAGTACTACATCAATTCAATGAGTACAAGGAGATCAGGTACAGATGTGCACTGACAGAGTACATAGTAAGTGCCAGTTAGGGGTGAGTGTTAGAGGTGTTTGCAGAGGAGGTGCTCTAGAAGAGATGAGTCTTCAAGAGATTTGGTAGCTCAGCAGACTTTAGAGTTTCTGGTCTTTAATAAAAATTTTATCAATGTTGGAAATAAATTAGAATACATTAAAACAAAACCAAACGTAGATCTATTTTTGCCTTGATGCGGATGAGGAACTTTTTTTATGGACGGAGGAAGACTGCGGGCACGAGTGCACCACGGACATGGCAGAGTCTGGATCAGAGTTGAGGCAGCTCAGCCTAAAAAGTCTGCTCAAGGAAATTTTTTTTCATTGCTTTTTTTCAATTTTCATTTTGCAATGCCTGTATGAACCCAGTATTTATTGCCCATCTGAGGTATCGAACAGCGGCATTACCATTTTAAAGGCATTAAAAGCTTTTATTGTTGATATTTCACTGTGGTATTTTATCATTTTTATTAAATCATATAAATTTTATATTTTACTTCTGCTGCTCCACTTACAAACACATTTATAGGCGTATTAGTCCATTGTGATGAATTAATACCTGACAGAATGAACTAATCTGCTCATAACTACGTCTGTATATGGCCAATACACCAATATCACCAACTTGATTGATCCCTGGCGTCATTGCTTATGTGGTGGTGGGTAGGCGATAGTGAATGATCTGCTACAAAATCTTTGGACCACTCAGTGGTTCTTTGATTAAGTCGATAAACCAGACAGGTAGTTGAATCCACAGAAGATACAGGTAACTAGAAGGTTTCATGAGCAAACTGTTCACAGTTCAATGTCTTTCATCCTTAGACATCACATGACCTAAGCTCCTGTGTGTAAATATTGGTCGTCCTTCATGATCCAGGCTAGTTGGCGTCATTTGAGTGAATTAAGTTAGCTAACATTAACTCCTACTATCTGCTCTCTCTGTATGTATGTAAAGAGTTCAAATGCCTGTTTAAATGAAGCATATTTTTATTTTCATTCTAAGAGTAACTCAGGGAAAGCCAGTAACATTTACATGCCTAACATAGCACGATCACAAATACCCACTGATTTTGTTTACTTTGTTCACCGACACAGACCAGAAAAGAAAAACCGCAACAATCACAGCTCAGCTTTGAGAAGGGAAGAGATTCGGGAAAAGATGAGGAGACAGAGAGGTTCAGAAAGAGAAGAGGTGATGGAGATGAGAGAGGAAGAGCAGTTACAAAGAAAATCCAAGGTATTTCCTCTCACTAGGCAGTTTTTATGTCTGACCATTTCAGTTGTTTCAAGTTTATTTTTATTTGTTTTAAAGATCTTGAAACTGACAATTTCCATTTCAATAAGATTATTTGTCATTGTTTGGTAATTACAATAGAAGCTATAAACCCAAATTAACACAAAATTAGCATATCTACAATATAATGTCATACTACAGTATTATGGTATAACTATATGATTGTATAAAATAATTTTTGCTTTTGTTTATTCACTGTTTAGGAAACATTGGTATAATTTCCACTTGTTTATGGGGAACATGCTCTTGAATCCTCCACCCCTCAGCAAGCTGGGCCTCTGTATCTGTTTCTAAAACCCTTCATAGAGCTGTGATTTTTGGATACCTACACTCAAAACCCATAATGACAAAGTGAAAAAATGTTTTGTTTTTTTTCTTTTTATATAACTGACAAATTTAAAAAAAATTAAAACATTTATTCATCTTGATAACTAGAAAACTATAAAGGGCATAAGAGAGAAGTCTAATATGAAAATACACCATTTGAGTGTTAAAGTTGTTGGCTTTTCTTATGTGATTTCTGTATGAACCATTTGTTTTTTGAAACCTGAACAAATGTTTTTCTCTCATTAGTCTTTTTGTCAGTGTTTTGCTTTATCACTGCTTTAATGTTTGTACCTCTGTGCTTTATGAATAATGCTATGTCGATACACGGTGCTGATAAATCAACACATGGGATAAGAAAGAAAAGGTTGAAATCATTTAATAACAGAATAATGGCTGTAACCAGGCAGGGGAGCTTTGCACATTTTAGCAAATATCATAAAGAAAATCTTAAAAGACAGATATATGAAAAATCCACAAAGAAAATGTCACCGAATTGATTTCATTCTTTGTGTTTTGTTGCTCTGTCAGTGAAGCACTGTAATACAGCTCTTGCAGTCTCTTGGTGGTGTTATAAATCTGAGAAATGGAGGCACGGTGAGCTATTATAAACAGGAAATGTGTTTGGTATTCTGTGGTGCTACCAGAGATCTCCTTTCATGTAACAGCTTTATTGCCAGAGAGAGGGACCAGAAAAGTCCAATCGTTCCTTTTTTCCAATAATAGGCTGTTTTTGTCTGTATATGAAATGAATGCCTACTAGCCAACCTCGCCCTCTCTGAAAGTAGGGTCTGAGATCAGTGTCTTTGGAAGGACATTATTTGTTTTTCCTTGTGCCACTGATTTGTTCCTTGATTGCTTTTGCCGATGCACTTCATGGCAACATGGAATCCATTATCCTTCAGGTATCAGCACCCTGACAGAGACGGAGCACCTTATCAAAAATTCCTCCACTTTCATTATATTCTTGTTTGCCAGGACAAGGCATTATACAGAGCATTATCACACTTTCACATTTTTCTGTGATTTCAACAAGCCCCTCCGTCGTCACATTCTCAGCTGGAAAATATGAGGCTTCATCTAGAATTACAGGCAGGCGAGTCATCTCCTCCTCTGTTCTCCTGAGGAGCATCAGCCCTGATGCTCACAGAGGACGCCAGATTTCAATTTATGAGAGACGCTTTGTGAAGAGGTTTTAAAGAGCAGTGTTGGGCATCTGTGTAACACGAGCAGCAGCAATTCATCATTTTAATAGCTAAGACCTGGAACCGTGAGTGGGGGGTGAAAACCTAAAGACCAGAAGTTTAAATCTGGGCGACTGACCCCCCAAACATATTGCTTTCTCTCTCTCTTTCTCTCTCTCTGCTTAATAACACTGCTTGTTAGTTTGAACAGTTTGAGGAGACATCAAATTGCAATATGACTGTGCAATAATGCAAATAGATTTTAAATTAAAATTTCCTTTCAACTAGACCAGATATGATTGCACCAAGCATGAGGGGGTTTGCCACAGACCGCTGTGTCGGCGGTTTAAAGCCTGGCTCACTCAAACTCTGGTTGTGTCAGAAAGGGAACTTAACAGCTTGATTGTGCCAAGTATTATCACAAAGTTAATTTCTTTCTACATGAATACTATCAGGTGACTGAATCAGTAGAAATGAATAAATTAAAAATTTCTAGGTAACATTCTCCACTTATATATTAAAATGGTTACTGTAGCTATTTCATTAACTCTACAAAATTTAATAATATTCAAACATGATGACATTCAAAAGTAGTGTTAGATTTACTGATAACAAACATAGTTGGACAGTTATGATGTAAATGACAAGGAAACTCACGTTAATGTTGGCCTGACAGACTGGCCAATATGTACAGCCACTGGCAGTTTTATATATATATTGACTAGACTGTAGCCTAAAATTTCTTGTTTTACCACCTCCTAGAATTACCATCATTTAACTAAGGCTGAGTAAATTTGTCAGCGACAAATTATAGCTGGTGAGATCAAAAGCCTTGGCTTGAGCTTTTACTTGGAACAGTTTGTCAAAACACGATTCATCGTGTAAGTTGTAAGTTGTAATTAAACTAGTCGCTCTAAAAAATTTTTAATTTACAATCTTTCAGAATCGCAGTTTCAATATGAAAATAGACAGGAAGGACAATGTAAAGACTTCCGGCCACTTGTAAGTCTTCACTGTGTGTGTGTGGGCTCCCCTGTCACTGTTGACATTGTAATTACATGGTCAACTTCCTTCACTCGTTGAAACCCACTTGTTCCTGTCTGACCTCTGTGCACCCCTGCTTTTGTTGTAAATCCGTCTTCGATGCTATGTCCTGTCTTGACCTTAACTGTATTCCAGCCCCTTTCTTACAATTTTCCATCCACTTTTAGATGCTGCCGTTCTTGTGCAGCGTTATATCCTGCACTGATTTGCCAGGTTTTTGAGGTACGCCTACTGTAGCTACTCAGTTCAGCAACGCTTCACTAAATCCAACCTTTGTTATTCTTGTCGTATGTTTGTTGGTTTTGAGATTATGAGAGGTGTTCATCCGTCATCCGTCATGGTGAAATCTATGGTAATTTTGCAAACTGTAGGTATGTTGTGGTGTTAAAACGTGGAGGATTAAATTGGAGACAGTTTTTAGAACAACATTTATTGCAGGGCTGCTCCAACCTACACTCATGGATATACAGTATGTCTGGAAAGGCTTTCTCTGTCTCGCAGCCCTTCAACATTTATAGATTCTCCTCTAAAATATGTTCACTGAATCACAAATGATTTTTCTGAGGAGATAGGACTCAGGGAGGTGCAAGATTTCACGGCACAAAAGATTTGTGCGCTTAAAGAAAGAGTAGCCTTGATTTGAACTGGGTCTTATCACATTGAAAAGCAGCCTAAATCAATGAGTTCTTTGGGAACACTTGGGTACCAGAGAATAGAAAATGACAAATGTATGATAATGACTTTTCGTTTAGCTCTCATACATGTCCCTGAGTAATCATGTTTATCACCATTTAAAATGTGCATAATGATCAGCAAATCTGAATTGGTTATGAAACATAGGGTCACAGTGGGAGCCTTTAAATAACACAAACATTAGCAGCCTGGGTTTCTGTGCTGGGGCGGAGGATGACACATTCCTTATGGTCTATATTTGTAAAAATCGTCAAATCCACATGCATGGTGGTACCAATGCAGTGCACATTAGACCATTGGATTACAGGGTTGACTGGTGTTGTTTCAGTAACAAGCATTTTTTGTGAGATGCAATACGTGGCCTACAATTTTCAGCTTGACAAATAACCCTAATCACAGTAAAATATTCACTCCAGCGCACTCAGGGTGGTTATTACCAGAACATTAAATCATTGAGACATTACATGTGATTTCAATCATGTGCGTCAAAAGAGAGGGACAGTTATGAGGTGTTCAAGTTTCCTTGTCCATATAAAATCCTATTAATGTTTAAAAAAAAAAAAGAAATGATTTTTGTGTTTAGAAATGCGCAAACACGCAGGGACGCAGAGACATGAAGCCCCTGGAGGAAGACTTTCAGCTGCTGTTAATTTCTTGATTCAATTTTATGGCCACTTGAAACACAAGGTGTAAGCACAGCGTTGTCATGTCCCTGTTAAGTAGTTGCGGTGAACACACATCAACATCAGCTTTCTCTTGGAGTTGTGTTCTTCGTCCACTCTCCTTATAGCTCTTGCTTTTGGTCTCCACCAACTCCTGAGAGAAATATCTGGGTCCCTAGCTACTAAATACAACACTTTGTTTCTTTGTCATTTGCTAACTTTGCATGTATGCTGTTTGGTGATGGTGAGGAGAGTAGTGAGTTGAGTAAGGAAACTGAACCAGAACGGTACGATTGGAAGCCTGAAACAGTAGAGATGTAGAAAAAGAGCAGGGAACACAACTATTTCAACTACTTCCAAGGTGCATGTAGAAAAGATCAAGTCTGAAGAGGTAAAAAAAAAAAAAACTCCAAGCAAGAGAATTATTGTCAGCTCTAAAAAGTGTAAAAAAAAAACAAACAAAAAACTCCTGCAACACTGTGAAGAATAACTGACAATAAAGTTTAAATTCCTATAAAGAATAACTTTATTTTTCTGGTGTTGTAGTTATTATTTATGCTATGAGTGTTGCTGGTTTTGCTTTTACTTCTTCACACTTTGTAGAGCTGACAGGAGTGGAGAATGTGAGGTAATTTTCTGGGGGTTTGTGCAGTTTACATTTTGACTAATATTTACACCAGCATTGTTGAAAAGAAAACGGGGTTACTGGAGATCGATCCACTCCTTCTTGCTGAAGAGCTGAGCAGTGCAGCACGATCTCTCTTTGCAGCTTCTCTGGACTTTACCTGCTATGCAAATAAAAAATAATCTCTTGTGCTGTGTTTTTGTTGAAGGGTAGAAGGAGTAATGGATGACTCTGGAACTGTTGAAAGGTCAGGAGGCAGGAATGAGTTTACTGATAGGAGTCATCATGCGCTCTGGGCCGTATTGTCAATGTTGGCTGCACAATCCCTCCCCTTACTCATGCAGTATGAGGACCGAGGCTCTGTCACCTCTGTAATTAAGTAGTGAAATGAAAGCCACCTCCGACTCAACACTCACACACACACACACACACACACACACACACATACGCCAAGACAAGGACAAGAGAAAGCTGGGGCGTGCAATCTTACCTGCTAGCCACCGATGCCAAAATTAGAAATTTAAAGGTTATTACTTCAGGCATGTTTGTTCAGAGTGCATGTAGCTGCTTCAATTTTGTGGCAGGTCAAAGGTCGGAAAAAGGACCCTGTGATCTTATGTCAGAGCTTACAATCAATTAGCAATATTCCAGGCAACATTTTTGCAATTTCTTTATATTGTTATTTGTCAAATAAAGGCTGTTGAGAACTGGGGCATTTTAAAAAAGATGCAATGAACAACTCACAACTCACGTGTATGTGCCAGGGGCGGACTGTTTAAAACAAAATCATATCGACAGAAACAAAACAATCTCTTGTTGTTATTTAGCTACTGATGACATTTCAGGCATGACCAGAATAACTTGTTCACAAGCAACACAAAAGGCAGCTTTGACTTTTAGTGACAAGTCATTTTCCCTGTTGTAAGTACTACAGTCAGACTTGAATGTTGTGTGGCTGTTTTTAATACATACAGGGTTTTCTTGCAGCATTTCACTGTGGCAGAACCCTGGCTCACATTAAATGAAGAGACCGCATCAAATGTTGGGAGAAAACCATTTTCTTCGATGGGAAAAGTAGAAACAAAATGTATACTTAGCCACAATCAGATCAAAACACCAGGTTGAGGTTAGTTTGACGTGAACATATTCGACCCATTTTGCCCTTTCACTGCAAACAGTTTGCAAAAGCAAATAGGTCTACAATGTCTGCATCAAGTTGATGTTGGTTTATAGTAAAGTTTCCACTGAAGAGTTGGACTGCTGTGGCTTACCACCTCTGGTAACATGTGTCCAATACAAACCCCTGTATGTTTCAAGACTCCTCTGTTATTAAGAGCTGTTTTCTAAGGCCGCAGTGTGGCGAAAGTGTTTCATGACAACGCTTTTTTTGTATCTCTGAAACTAAGGCAATAGACTACTTAACATGGAACAAGTGAAATGTCCTCACTAGACTTTTTCTCTTGTTCTGAGAAAATATTTCAAGATCTGAGGAAAAATAACTTGAGACAGATATTTTATGCAGGTTGCCTCTGCTGGTGGAAGCTCTGCCAAAGCTTCCGCGGTGCAGTGATTAATGGGAAGTACAGGAAGGAAGTCAGTGGTGTAAATCTAAGCCCTCTTTTTTTATGTAAACCTCAGCCTGTCAGATGCAATGAAATGACAAAATGGGTGCTACATCCAGGCCAGGGCCAGGCTAGACTACTGATGCAGTGTGGCGATGACGTAATGAGGCACAGAAATTTGAAGTTGGGAGCGTCTGGACCTCAATGCATCGCTTACAAGCCTGGAGGAGACGTGAGTCAGAGCTCATTATGATGATGACCTGTTTGCCCCCATGCTTCTGTATCCCCACAAACATCTTTAAATGTTTAGTTACTATGATGCCTATGCCACAGAAACCCAGTGTAGATATTTAGGTAACACAAACACAATAAAATGAAATGTACAATGTTGAACTTCTCAGTGGAAGGGCTTGCATGTAGGCGGTGAGATGTTCCAATATTCTACCCCAAAACAGGCTCTGTGCTTGTTTTTCAGAGGCATCAGCACTGAAAAGCTGGCCTCACAGAAATAATCGCTAGGCCACAGCATCATTTGATACTGGTATCAATCTGCTGCTCTTATCCCACGCATAACTGAAACCATCTCTGCGGCGCATAGTAATAAGAAGGCACATCAACTTTTGTGGCTTCCCACTTTTGGCAGTCTAATGAGACCTTCTGCGTTACTGATTTTTGACCACATTCCTACCTGCTATTGCAATGCAATAGAGTTTGCAATTGTCTTAATATCTTGGAAGTTTAAGGTTCTCCTTCACCAACACACTACTACAAATCACATGTTGTGGTTGTGGGTCCATGTCACCGTATTTCATGCTTTTGGCTTTTTTTGGCTGGACAGCAATCACGAATGAGTGAGTGGAGTAGTCTTACTTCCACTATTGGTCAGTTGAATGCCACGTGATTCATTTGGAGTTTCCTTTGGCTGTCAAAATGGATTGCTGCAAACAGGTTCTTGTCGGGGGGTGTTTACAGCCTGCAGTTTTGCCAACTTAGCATATTTGTCGCTAGATTTAGAGCCTTTTTTTTTTTCTGAAAAAATGTGCGTGGCAGACAGACAGAGGAGCAGTTTGTTACCCAGATGGAGGCTGTGTGCGGCATGAGAGACGAAATAAGAAACATATTCTATCGCTTCTAACTTTCAATGTAGAAATCACAGCACAGTCTTTGTCTTTGATCCATGTGTTTGGTGATTTTGTTAAACAAACCCATTTCACTGCTGCCCTCCCATGTGCCCCAGAAGGGTCATGACCCCCAGGTTAAAAACCATGGCACTTAGGTGGTATAAAGATTTTAAGTTAGTTTTATTAAAATTTCATTTAGTGATAATCAAAACAGTGAGACTGACACTTGCTTTGTCATTTTATACTTCTGAAACACATCATTCAGTTATGCTGGGTCACAGAAATCTCTGCAGTAGTCACAAGATCAACGGCCAAGGTGTTGATGTGTTTGCAATTCTATTTTTCTATTCAATTTTGCTACTAAATCTTCTTAACATTCAGTATACACAAGCCAGCAGGGATGTTTAACTTGTGATTTGTATGTAAATGCATTGGTTGCTCCCGACAGTATCATTTTTCTCCTGTAGAGTATGCAGAAACCACAAGGTGCAAAAAATACTAGTGGTTAATTCATAAGAGTAAACAAGCATGCTCTTTTTTGTTCAGAAGTTCAGTCAGGGTTCAGTACAGTTTGCTGTAAAAAAAAAAAAAAAAAACACTATATGTGCTCTCCAGAACCAAGTTAGGAGAAAAAGCAGCACTGCATAATAAAAAATAACTAAAATAATTATATAAATAAAAGAGAGAATCATCTTGTGATGATCTTTCAGGTAGGTTTTATTTAATAATCACAAGGCTGTCAAGTGCATTGAAGTGTTTCATCATAAAACCTTCCTTGGAGCATCTGTCACAGCAGTGAGATCTGTTTTTATAAAGAGAGACAGACAGACATATATCAGCTGAATCATGTGCATGCTGGTAGTGTGTGAGGACGGGGATCAGAGACGACTTTAAAGTCCTGATAGCTTTGGGGGGAAAAAAGCTGTTTGCAAAGTGTTAAGCTTTAGTGGAGTCTGACCTGTAGCGTCTCCCTGAGGGAACCATCTGGATGCAGATGATGAGCAGGGTGTGAGGGGTCACAGATGATCTTCTCTGCTCGTTTTACAGTCCACTGTAGTTTGACTGTCCATGCTGCTAAACCACACTGAACTGCTACTGTAATAGAAGACGTGATGATTGTAGAACAGAATAAGTAAAGTCTCCGTTGGGATTGTGATCACCAATCAGTAGAAAACAGTGACACATGTACATCTAAAGTTGGGGGGGCTCTACCTGCACCTCCACCCAAAAGACAGCACCTACAGCCATCACTTCTGCAGTGACAATAACAATCTCCTGCCACAGTAGACATACATACAGTCACTTCTTATTCCCACTCACAGTCAGCCATGCAGAGTGCTCACATGCTGTTGTGAAATGTCAGCGAGAGGAGGGAAACACAATTACTGTAATGAAGAGTTAGTGCTGTCTGCAGCCTCACCACAGCATGTAGACCTCCACCTGTGTTTGCAACAGACAGCATTTAATTTGTGGAGGGCCCTGCGCTATGCCCACACAGTTTATTTTATATTTTCACAGTCCCCCGGTAGCCTATTATAACTGCATGTGACGCAGATCGAGCCTTAAGGCTGCCATAGATTTCTCAGGCAGGGCTGTCATTTGACGACAACATCGCAAATCTATGCTGTATGTATCCGACAGAATCTCCAGCCATGAGGTTATTGTGTTGTCAAAAATACAAGCGATTATTCCTGGACCTCACAGTTTTATTTGATGAACTTTTGCAGTCACTATCAGTAGTAACACTGATTCCAATACAACCCATGTGGCCCAGTCCTTAACTATCTTATAGCTGTGATAACATAGTGATTCATGTGATTTAGTAAGCTCACTGCTACATTGCATTATACAGATAGGTGTTTCTATTATTCTTACTAGATCACCATGAAACCATAAACCATATCATACAAATTATAAAACTGAATCAACACTTTTCCATCTAAAAAAATCAATAAAACTGAATATTATAATCTTTATGAAGGTAGGATTTATTGTCAGACTGTTCTATTAGACTGCATTAGTTTTAGCCAGGTGTACCTAATAAACCAAGTGAGTGTAGATGTGATTATTATATATATACCATAGTTTGAATCAAGGCCTTGTTGTTGTTTGACCATTGACACCTTATCAGTGGGAAGATATTACTTGTCTTGGCCTTTTGCTGAAAAATAAATCAATTTACATACATCTACATACAGCACATCTTCATCCACACTAACACATCCCCACGTCAGAAACAATCTATGTCCTTACTATCACACCTGAAAAGGCACACATACATGACCAATAACATACACTGGCCATGTGTAAACAGGAAGCAGACTGACTCTACAGCTGATTAGTCGACGAACAATAAAGGCAGTTATAGCATTAAAATGCAGAATTTAACTGCGTAACAGCTGCTGGCAAAGACAATCAGGTCGGTAATGATTCTTTCACCACTGGTAGTCGATGCTGATAAGACCCAATCAGGAGGCGACCGTGGGTGTCTATATCATTTTCGCCTGTAATCTAGACTGCGACGGCACCTCAGAGTTATCAGACTAAAATATCGTCAGCACCAAGGCGAGGGGATCTTTGTAGCCATGGTGACAACAATAAACAATAATAAAGACACGGTTATGAAAAGGCCAAGGATCAAACGACTGATGTGGTCGTTCTTCTTGATTAAGTTTTATCATGAGGTTTGACTCTCACACTCAACTGCAGTTTAATCATCTGACTCCTCTGGCTGCTTGCGCTGCCAGACTCAGCTTTAGTGATATTGGCAAAGAAGCTGGTGATTAAGATGATACTGTAACCAGAAAACTAAAATATAAATATATATTAAAAAATATATATATTAATGAGTCATTATAATCCTTCTTCACTGCATTAAGAAGTGAGCAGTATCAGATCTCTGTAAAACAGTCACTTTCTTTGAATCATTGCTCCACAAAGCATGTCCCTGTGGTTCTGTATTCAGCGAATACGAACACTTGATTGTGAAGTCTTTGTTTACTTCACCATGTTCCATGTTTTCATTTTCTGCCTCCTGGCTACACATTGTTTCTCCCTCTCATCCTCCAAATGTTTTCCACGCCCGCAGCTCTCAGGGACATCTGCCCTTGCCAGCCACCACTTCAACATGTTTTTATTTCTCTTTTTGTTACATTTTGTCAGTCCTTGGGGGACGTCAGACAAGGCATAGCATCAAAAATGAATTAAATACATTATTTAGTGTTTTTTTTTTATTCTAATGAAGAAATTCAAGTGTCTAACTGCGGCACATATTTATATCCAGTATTTATTGACACGCTGCATGTTGTGAGCTCTGTGTATTGTTTTTCATTTTGTTCTCAGCTGTTTCAGATCAAAGGCTTACGCTTTACTTGTGTCAAAGAGACAGATGCACACATACTGTGTCGTGTTTACCGTGTAATTTTGAAGGTGGGGTTTTTGGGACGCTCTCCTGATCCTCATCCTCCGTCCTGCTTCGATCCTTGGAGATGTTTCTGTGTGAGCGGGATGAGAGCTGCTTTCTGCTAAGCTGGACTGTGTGAGTGGTGCTTTCTGAGAGCTTTGCGCTTTAGTGTAGGTGGTATTATTGTGGAGAAGTTTACAGTTGTTTGTGTCTTGTGTGTCATAACTTTATAAACAACATACCCTATTGACCTTGGTGTGTGCAGTTGAAGCCGGCAAAAGGCCGATTTTTATATGCGCGTAGTACAAGAGCAGCGGAGGGTTTTTAAATTTTCAGTGTTTTCCTCAGTATGTGGCACCGGGTCTCACAGTGAATGACACGGAAGATGATAAGTGGGATCTCAAACATTACCCCAAGCACTCCACATCCCAAACACTGACAGACTGTAGACAGTGTAGCACAGGCTGAGCAATCCTTCATCTCTATTCATTGCTGCACATTTAAGAGTAAATTACTTGCTGCATCTGACACTGTATCGTATGAGTGAAAAGACTTAAATGTCACTCTAACCTGAGATGAATCTCTTTAAAGCAGCACAGAGGTTTTTATACATCCTCCTTCATTGTCCTCTAAATTCATTAATTAAAACAGACGTCACCAACGCTGTAGAGATGCTAATTCCTCTTTGCATTAAAATAGTCAGTGTTGAGAATTAAACACTGAGAGGAGGGTGAGGGTGGGGGGCGGTGGTGTACATGCCAAAGCTAGACACTTCGTTTGGTGCTGATCCATTGATTTCTGCACGTTTTTATTTTTCTCGTGTCAAACCTGAGTGTGATATCCATTACAAGCTATGTTACCACGTTGTGGAAGCAGCTTGCTTCCACAAACTGGCTCAGTGCTCCATGTGTATACAGAGGTGTAGGTAGAAAAGCAGAGCATTTTTGTTTATATTGATCATCCCTCCCCGGCTGCACCAGCACGGCGGGCTGTGTGTTCGTCCTATATGTGCTTCTTGAAAGCAGAGTTTGGGTTTGGAGCTGACTACAGGAATTAAATGCAAATAACCTGAGATTTTCTGAAGGATTTCATCAAGATTGCGGCTGCTTTAGAAACCCTGTTCTTCTGAGATAGTCATCTGGGTTCACTTTGCCATTATTACTCAATTTGTTTTCTCCTTTATGTTCAGACAATTCATATTTAAATAATTTATTGTGCTCTTCCTGCACCTGGAAACATGCTGTATCAGAGATGGTTATCCCATATCTGTGAACAAGACATTCTGATTAGTTGTAGTTGAGTCAATTTCATTCATTCCCTCTCCATCTTCTCCTTAGTGGAAAAGGTAAATTAAGATAACTGGACTGACTGATTAGCCCCACCTCCTATACTGGTAATTAGGATTAGTGTGCTCATGAGATGGTGTTGATAATGATAATGGCTGCTGTCTGAAATTAGGCCTAGTGTGTGAAGCATTGTTGTCTGAAGAAAATGCAGCACCAATTAATTATTTAATAGAGTTTGAATTAATGTAACCTTTACATGCATTATGGAAATTGACTCAATCCTGGATTGGAAGGAAAGCGTGGCTTCAGCAGTTACAATTTTAACTTTGGTTATTTGACTGTAAGCATGACTCTTGATGACTGTTGTTTTCTTCCATTAGGATTTACTCACATAAGGTCAAAGAGCCAGAAAACATCTGGTCAGTCTAGTCAAGAAAACATCTAAGGACGATATATGAGTTTGAAGCCACAGCTGTGCAAATTGTGTCTTCAGAAGTCATTTCTTTCCCTCAATGGGATTTGGCGGTGTGATTACTTGCCACCTCCTAAAACTTAATGTCCTGCTTTGCCAGGTAACTGTAAATACTGAAACTAAAGCTGCTGTCATTTCCAGGTCTCTGAAATGATTGCTGGGGGATAAAGGAAGGATAAAAACCAGTTCAGCTTCTCTTTAAAAAGGGTAAAGCCAGTATCATTCTATATTTCCTGGCCATAACAGTTTTTACTGTTGTTTTCACCGTGTGAGACTGTGTCTGTCTTTTGTCATCACTGCAAAATGTGGTCCTGCAGATATCTACTGTAGTGGGTGCTACACAGGAGCAGATTACTATGTAGTGTTGCACCCAGGTAAGATGACATAAATCTTTACAGGTGTGTGTTTGGGATCAAAATGAGTTTGAAGATGGGTTTGCTAATGACATCACAGCTGGCGTGATCCCATTTTAGGAGGATCTCTAGTTTCTTCTTGTCAATCTGTCCAACAACTACATTGTCCATATCCTGTCTGTGACACTCAGCCCATTGGTTCTTACTGAAGAAGTAAATCTTTTTAAAAGGCTCAGTAAACAACTGGGTACAGTGAGCTGTAGCAAACAAACAGGAATCGTGTTTTGTTATAGTTTACTGGCAAAAGTGGAGCACCACGACAATGAGGAATAACCCCAGGCTACATGACACATTGGAAGGATCACTTCAGTGGTGGTTTTGGTCCATTGATGGGGTTGTTGGTGAAAACAAAACAAAAAAATATAGCTAGCTACTCACCAACTACAGCAAATTATGGCAACATGGTGATCAGGAGCAGATCAGAACTCAAGGAAGCTTTATAATTGAATTTATGTGATCAAATATACAATTAAAACAGGTTATTAAGGCTCCAGTAAAGATTCATGCCTCAGAGAAACTTTTTGGGAATGGAAAAAAAAAAATCATAGTTTGACTGTTACCTTATCGATATGTTTTAAGTATAACATACTTTTTTCAAAAAATTTCTGTCAGAGCCAGAAAGGCCTCTTGGACATGAAACATCCTCAGTTATCTAAAACAAAGTCAAGTTGCCCCTGATTCAACTTTTCTTAGATGATTAATGCCAAAACTCCTAAAGCATAAATATAATGTTTTTGAAAAAATAATTTGTTTTCTTTCCCCTATTTGTTAGCTTTCTCTGATTTAATAAACCCATTTTCCATGCATTTTGCCAACCAATCATATAGGCCCACACACATTTTCAATTTTTTATACAAGCTCAAGGACAGAATTGTCATGGTGGCTTAGTACTGGCATTAACCCTACAGTTAAATGCCTGTCTGAGTTTCCATTAACCTACACAATAGAACCTCCCTGCTAATTTTCACAGCTCCACTTTAGCAATAATTGATATTCATGATGTGTGTTCTTGCAGCTGCCAGTTAAATTCAGTGTACACAGACTCAGGGGTGGTGGGTGGTTTAATCTGCCAGGGGATGTGTGTCATATTTAAGTCAACAAATCAGTCAAATAAGGCAAACTATAGTCACATTTTCAATTGGGCACTAAAGATGTGATTGACTTTATATCATTCCAACAAACAAATGCGCCATTAATTGTTATAAAATGGGTCGTGTGAGCCAACCCATCTGCTTGCTGATGAATAAGTGTGTTCAGCTGTGGCTACAGCTAGGTTGCATGAAAATTAAGGTGTAGGTCTCCATCTCATTTATTTTTTATAGAATTGATTTTTATTCAATTGAGTCTTCTCTTTTCTTTTATGCCACAGCTGACAAGAGGAGCATACATCTTGGCAGCTTTACAGGTAGGCCACTATTCATTTTATTGTTGCCCAGATCACATCACAAAAAAGTGAAAACAGAATCCAAGCCTAGATATTCTCACCTACCCTGCGGGAAAAACTGAAGCGAAAGAGAAAAAAAACACATGCTGTTGTATTGCCATTCTGTGTATGGCGAGCTGCCATGTGGTGGGAATGCTCCAGGTCACTTCCTGTGGTGTTTGAAATGGCTGTGACTGGTATCTGTAGATATTATTGCCTCTGCAACGGAGGCAGTGAGCCACATGCAGCTCTTTAAATCCTGCAGTCTTTACACAGGCTATGCCTCAATGAAATTACCTTGACAAAGATGTGATACTTATACAGGTTTTTGTGCACAGCCTTACAATTATGGACCTGTTTAGTGGGTAATTAGTGAGGTCTAATCCTTCAAACACTGCATTTGTCTTGAGATAGAGGGTTTTCTGAACCTTTTATCGCATGCACTCTCAATTCTTTTGAATTTCTAAACGCACTCAACCACTACTTTTGTCAAGATATTTAAAAACGTTTCATTGAAAGGAGTTAAAAGCTCCTTTTCTCCTTCCTTTGTGTATTTTCATCAACTTACTTACTGCTTAACTGAACTCCTGTGATCCCCCTACATTAAGTGTGGCATCTCATTTGTTGCATCCTCAATCCTTATTTTTAGTCTTTACAACTTCCACTAAAGAATGAATGTCCTGAAGATATAGTGTGTTTCATAACTGTTGATTTGGAAATTATATTTAATTTTTAAATATATCCTCTGTTAATTCTCTTATTTTTGTTTGAGTAGATGTATTTTGTATAATATTGACTACTACTACTGCTGCTAAAGAAAATAATCATCTTAACCTCAGCTGTCAGTCTCTTGCCGCCCATTTCTTTCTTTTGCTCCATCCTGCAGGCATTGCACTGCACCCATGGTTTGTATGCTTTGACAACTTTTCAAGTTCCACATTATTTCCAGCACTACAGCTAAGTGCCTCTATCATCGCGCTATCGACAATCAGTCCAGTGCATGCCCCTTTCAGTTAACAAGAAAGCACTATGTATTGGTTGCCTGTGCACTTCAGGTTGAATAATTCATGAGTTGACCAACTGTCAGCTCAGATTACAGAGTGCAAAAACTCTACCCTGTGTGGAACGCCAGGGATGTGTTACATGAAAATGACAGTGTTTGTGTTTATTATCATGGAGCCATCATGTGCAACAAGGTGGAGGACAAAAATCATCGTGCTAGGTCACCCAGCTGAATTACTGAAATCAACCTTTCTCACTACGCAACTTAGTTATATAATAGTAATAGTTCAAACGTGTCCTTGCCATATCACTTGATGACAGTATCTATGTTCTTGTTGCAGTAAATGTTGGAAAAATGTAATGCCTTTTATAGGATTCGATTGAAAATATCATGTGCCAGAAAATCAGCAGGCATGAGAATCTCAAATGCTTCCAAGATAACGATTTTTTTTAGATAAATCCTTCTTGAAGTGACAGATGTGGCCACTGGTCAGAATATACGAGCATGTCAGGTTAACTAGCTTTGAAAACAGGTCTGCATTCTCTTTCCAACAACTTTGTGGATTATTATTGACATTTTTGGCTCACTGACTTGACTGTTGGGTAATTTGTACATTGAAGGCTGGCTCGGCAGAGGAAGCAGCAATTTCACACTCAGTGGCGTCGTCTTGAGAGCTCCTGCGTGCAGGGTTATGGCAGCACCTCCTGTGCTTTTACATTTTCGATGCTGACTTTCTTCCTCCTCCTGCTCAGTGTCCACTGAGCAGACTCTAACCTCAGCTGTGAGGAAGTCAAGTTTTCTGAACCTTTGGTCAAGAAATGATGCTGTAACGCAGCAGTAACAGAGGATCTAGCTCTCAGCATGAAATGACAGATGAGCCTGTTAAGATGTTGCACGTTCCAGGCTACATGTGCAGGGTCACCTTCAGTGTCTGTATATCTCAGGTACTGTGAGTGTCCAGTTACAACAGGCAGCTAATCTGTGTTATACTTTTCTGATCTGAGGGACACGCAAGCAAATTCAAATGGTTTAATTGAGGGTATGACTGGGATCATTAAAGTCATCTCCAGAGAGAAAAGTGCGAACAGACATTTTATCATAACTGGGTTTGTAGACATTGCAACTACTGTCCAGTGCAGCTCAGTGTCTCAAAGTGCAGACAGTGACAATGTTCCAGTGTGCGAGTGGATCCTGTTCATCATTTCCAGTTGAAGCAATTGTTGCTACCTTTAAATGACTCAGGAAATGTCTTGTCTTCGAGGCCAATTGCCTACTTTCAAACTGCACTCAGTGTCTGTTCCTTTAGACCTTTTGGCTGCAGTGTTGTGAACATACTGTATGCTAGCAGCTTTACCACCAGCTGATGTCAGGTATTAGGTGATGTAAACAACAAATATGACAGATGTGCTTCCCTGTTCAGGATTGTGCCTTCTGTCAATTTCTGTCTGAACTTGCTCACCTAAATTTGTTTCACTCATTATTTTCAACACTTGCTACAAAGCAGCAGGGCGCTACAGGCAATGGTTGGGATGAGGTTGTTGAATGACTCTCTCTCTCTCTCTTTCTCTCTTTCTCTCTCTCTCTCTCTCTCTCTCTCTCTCTCTCTCTCTCTCTATCTCTCTCTCTCAATAGAGTTTATAGATAACACATTTCATTTCCATGGTTTCATTTGCTGCTTTGTGAGCTGTGTGTGTCCATCGACAATGTTGGCTCCTGAGTGATCTGATTATAATGTTGTTCTGCAACACCACAGAGTGGTCTCTTGAGATTTACAATAGGTGATTAAGTGATTCTTAATCACAGATGAAAAGAAGTTAAGTTGAAGGGATTTCTAACGATTATTATTATTGATAAATGAACAAGCTGGTTTAGTTTCATGTATGTCTACAATGTAGATACTTTAAAACTGTAATTGGAAAACAGTTCATTATTACCTGGGCTTGTTTATCACATATCACAGAATAAGTATCTTTATTCCTGCAATATGACATATTCGCCTCAGGCCTGCTACCTCAGCCCAGTATTTATGTAGCACATGAACTTTAAAGAAGCAATTTGTAATTGCAATTTGTTTGTAATACTCCTACATAGCCAGTGTTAGTATTAACAGCTGTTTACTTAGAAAGTAATGCCAGTGTTAACTGTTGTTCCTCTCATGTTAGCATGCTAACCAAGTTAGTTAGTTTGGCCTCATCACTTTCCCTTAGTGACCCAGTATAGCCTTAACTTAAACTTAAACTCAGCAAATTTAGGCTGATTCTAGTGTTGAACTCTGGCCAGGATACCTCATCTCTAGATAAGATAAGATTTGTGAAATGTGGCTATCAAGGCAGAGCAAGGCTGCGACAGGGAAAAAGACTCTGAGACTTTCAACAGATAGAAAATAATAATATATGCTTCTTGATGTCAGGAATTAGTTTACGTGGAACACTGCTTGTAAAACGTCCAAAATTGAATAGAATAGATATAACTAAAATCTCCAGTGGTAAAAGAAAACTTGACAAAGCTTTTGTCCCTAATGTTGTGTAATAATTTGTTTCTAAGTGGAGGACTCTCTTCCCTGCATTCAATGAGCGAGTCATTATATTTTCCAACCAAACAACAGTGTTTACTTTACTTGTCTGCATTGAGCAGTGAAATAGCAGCAGTGTAGCCTTGTTGTTAGAAATTGTGGTTTTACTGTGACTCAGCAAAGGCTGATTAGAAATGTTCAGACAAGATGAAATGTCTGTGTTTCACTTTTATCTTTACTATTGATTTTATCCTGGTGGTCACACATACACCTTATTATTTGCTCAAACAGAATTTCTCATCCACACGCAGGTGTGTGCACACATACAGAGAGATATCTACTTGCTCTAAATTAAACATCAATATCCAGTTTTTCCTCTGAATGATAAGCTATAGTCTCTATGATCACTTAATACATCTCTGGTGGTTGATATTTATACCATGTCAGTCATAAAATGATAAAACTCAAAGATCACCTTTTCTTTCACTGAAAAGCAAAATATTCCAAAGGGGAATTATTTATTCTGCTTATTTTAACTAAAATTTGTCCATCACACCCATGACAGTAAAACTACATTTCTCCCAGTTTAATAAAGCCTTGTGGTGGTGAATGGGATCTCTGATAATTTACCAGTATTGCCAGCAGCCCACTGAAGCCCTCTGTGACTCTGAGCTAAACTCATTACAGGCTCCACTATGCAATGTTATGGCTTCTCTGAGGAATAGCGCCTCCTCCAAAATTACCCACTGATTTTTGTTTCATGGATTTCCATCTTTTAGCACTTTCCTGATGGGCAGGTTGCAGGACCTTGCATCAGAATGAGCCAGACTGTAACCAAATACAAAAAGAGATTAAAAAAAATCAAAGAGAAATGGTTGTAGTTCTTCTAATACTGAAGGTGGTAATAGTTATCGTTTGAACACAGAGGTTCTTCAGCTTCTTAGAAAGACTGGAAAATTTTTTGGGGGGTGGTAAGATGGCTGGGGACAGGTCCTTCATCTGGACATAGAAGGACTTATCTTTTCTGCTGAAGTTTCCCTGAAGAATGAGTCACTTACAAGCTCTTCTATTGCCTCCCTAGTGACATGTAGCATCATACTGCACATTACACATGTGGCTAATTACAGTGCAAAGACTGCACACCAAATGGACAGTAGGGGATTTGAAATGGAGCACACGTACCTTTAATCTATTAATAAATCTAATAAGGCTGCCACATTTACTGTTGTATAGTGCTCAGTCTGCCTCGCAGGATAAAGGTAGCACACAGAAAATCTGATAATAATCACAATGTATTCTGGGTAATATGGTTTATCATATGATAATATGAATCTACACACGATCTGCCTGGTCTTACTTAAGGAGTCTCCATCTCTTGAGTCTTTACTTGAGTTGCTGGAGAAATGTATTGCAATGCAAATAGCAGCATGGTAATTGCCACACGGTGAATTTGATGCTGACAAGCTAAAAAGAAATAGTCTTCTGTCTGGGGTGGGTCGGTGGCTGGGGTGGCGACCGGAGGGAAGAAAAGTTTTCTGTGGGGAATGAAGTACAAAGTCATTTTTAATATTGAAGCTCATCTAAATGTGATGTGTGTTAAAGTCACAGTGTCGCAATATGTTTACAAACAAAATGATAGTAAGAGAGGATAATGATGACATAAAATACAGAAGACAAAAACATGCTAAAATAATGCTGTTGTTTACATATGAGACTGTAAATAAAGCTCAGGAAGTAAATATATAATGGAATTGTAAAGGAAGGAAAAGCAGTAGGTTTCAGGCTTGATTTTGAAATCTTAGTGGTGTTTGCCTCACTGATGTAGCAAGGTAAAGTATTTCCCAGCAGTAGAGCAGGATAAGAAAATGTTCTGCCAAAATGTATAAGTTCTTACTAATCTTTGGACTAAAGAGAGCCTGCATGCAAAGTGTTTGTGGGGCCTGAGGAGGTCTGCAAAGTAAGGAGGTGCGATTTGTTGCCTGAAAAAGCAAGTTAGTGAAGTGAGGACAATTTTATTGACTTCATTTTGGATTAGATGGAGTCTTGTATTGCTGCAGAATGAAAGGCCGCATTACAATGGTCAAATGCATGAACGAGAAATTCTGAATTGTGTTGAATGTGTTAGAGATGGGTGAGCTCAGCCAATGTGGCATCGGAGGAAGGGATGTGGTTAGTGAAAACTGGCGGGTACGTCAGTAGTAGTAAATTTCATAATCCTGATTTCAGTTTTGTCCTTGTTTACATGGATTAATTTATTTGACAAACCAAAATCTAACAGTGTATAAACAATGATCAAGTCTATCTCCAGGCAGGATGGGAAAATAAAGCTTGTTGTCATCACCGTGGAAATAAAATTTTACATTCAACTGACAGAGGAAACTTTCATGTGGGGCTCTGTGGTGCCCCACATGTATAAGACATAACAACGAGAAAGTACGTTGTTGTAGATAACAGTGTGTGTCGTGCCAAGCAAATATTCCACAGATATTAATGTCATATCCTTTGCAGATTGCTCTTTTGAGGAAGACACCGTATTATACACACCATGTGTGTTTGCGTCCTGCTATAACATATATGTTATCTTGGATGTAATGGCCTGTGGAAATATATCACAGGCAAAGAATTTCCAACATTTGCATGCAGCTCCTTTGTTCCAGTGGTTGCACTGCCTCTCTGTCCATAGGCTCGCTGCTCTTAAATAGTGCTCTTTTATTCAGGGACCCAGTCACCATGGTAGTAATGAATTTTAATTTAATTTCTCCCCCCATGTCTTTGATGTGACCTTGTATTGCCCGTCATCCATCATTCGAAAACACAGACATCCTGGATAGGCTTTGGTTCCGGTCTGAAAGGTGGAACAGAGAGAGGTGGCTTTTAATCCCTGGGTTGAATACTGTTTAGAAGAAATGGGAAATGACCCAGAGGTTTGACACTCCTCTTCCTCTCTATCCCTCTACACGACAGGGTTGCTAGCATCAGAGCTGCCAAGTTTGACTTTGAAGAGAAATTGATGCGGCGGTATTGAGAGTACAATTTATGTGGTTAAGGACTGAAATACTGTGCAGCAGTTTGTATTGCTTTGTCTTACAGGATCCAGAAAGACAACTGAGTTTCCAAGTTATTTATAACAGCTGGCTCTAGGCTGGCTATTGTTACAAATATGTAGACCGTGAATCCTGTTGAGTGTGTTGAAATTTGATAAGGATTTAACTTAATTAATTCAGTAAAATCACATTTCATTGTGCAGCAGAGTATATTTTAGTTCAGTTTAATATTTTGCACCCAATCTGCTAGAACAAATAGAGTTCTATCATGCTGAGTTATTTGGTTATTTTCTTTCACCTGAAACATTTTATACACACACACACACACACACACACACACACACACACACACACACACACACACACACACACACACACACACACATATATACATATATATACATATACATATATATATAAATACATTTTGGAGCATATATTCATTAACCCTTTCAGAAAACTCCTGAGGGGTGTATTTGGTCTACAAACCTTAGGTTGGTAAACGTCCCAGAGCGTGTGTCACAGCAAGTTGTCTCCTGACATGAGCAAGTTTAGCAATTCCCAGCTGGGGTCTGGGGGGTTTCTCAAAGGGTCAGGGCCACAGCAGGGATTGGACAATGCCTGCGCCATCAGATTTGGTGAAATGCCACAGTAGGAACAAAAGCAAATGAAAGAGCTATGCTGCCCTTTGATGCTGCAACTGAAGTCGAGGGGTATTGCCAAGAGGCATAAAGGAAGATGAACACAGAGATCATGCTGCAGACTGAGACTGTGCCACAAAGCACATTCCCTCACCTCAAAATGCTGTCTAATGCACAGGTTCATAATCTGTGAAAGTAATGCTTTTGTGTAGAAGGAGCTTGCACTTGTTCATGCTTACATAGCATTTCTTTAGTGCCTGTTTCTATATATAATAGTTATAATAACAATTGTTAATGGTTAATTTGCTGTAAGAGATCGGGCAAAGGAAATATTAAATGTGGGCATTAGATTTGGGTGTGATAAAGTTAAACCTGCTGTATTTCTATCCATCCCCATGTTTTAAAGAGAGATAAACATATCACAAGAATTAGATCTGATTGGCTCAAGGCTGCTATATTTGAACTGGCCCATGCCTAGAAAGCCTTCCTTCAGCTCAAGTTAATCTATATGAATTATATAAACTGATATTGTTTTGCTTGTGTGGACGTAGTTCTCATTCGATAAGTTATTTTCTGACTGCCATCATTTCCAAAAAAAAACAAAAAAATAACTTGGAGCAATTATACTTTCTTTAGTTGTGACCATTGTAAGTAACCATGAAAGATACATGACGTGGTATTATTCCAAAATGAAATTAATGTCATTAATTGTGGCTTCAACATTACATGAAATTTAAAAATGACTTAGATATTGAACTGTAACATATTTTGACTTGTTTTTAGCAGCATTGGGATCTTGACTAAAATGTAAAATAACAAAGAGTGGGTTTGAACATTATGACTTTACAATCATGGATTTATTTAAATGAGTCAGAGCTTTTTGCTGCTGCTGTCCATGGTGCTGAAAGCTGCAAGTTTTCTTAAAGCACGCTTCGATTCATTGTCTTATGAGTCCTGTGTTGCTGGGAGACAGTGCCTATCATACTTTCAGCTGCTCCGTATGAGATGGGTTCTTGTCACTCAGGCTGGTTACAGTCAGAGAGAGATGCTGCCAAATTTAAAATTGTTCATAATTTGTTTCATTTGATTCTTAGTGCATCCCAAATCTCTTGAGCGCAGCAAACACAAATTATATCTAAAACAAATAACATATATTTTTTTCCCCCAAATGGTGAAGCTGCAATTTTAGTTCAGTGTTTGCTTTCATTAGGATGAAGCCAATAACACCACCAACATCAACACACCCACAAGAGTATTCATAACACAAAAAACTCTTTATGTAGATTTTTTAGTAAGTAAAAAGTAATGAGGGTACGTTCAGACATTTTTAAGTCTGTCATTATTATACAGTTCTCAAATGGTAATATGTGTGTTGAAAGACTTATAACTGTAACCATTCCTCATTCCAGCATGATTTTACTGAACAGCTGAGCAGAAGAGATTTAATACATAATTATATGATATATGATACAGAAGTTCAGCTGAAGTTAGTGTCAGACTGACCAGGTGTTAGAATCAAGTATCAACCATTTCCCTTAACGCTTTCACGCTACATTGTTGTTGTGATAGGATGGTTGGATAATCGATGGGTGGATGGATCATGTCATCATCAATTACCTATATAGTGACAGATTAATTTTTGACTGGCATACCAATACTGTAAATACACATGCATGCATGGTTCAAAAGGATTGTACTAAGTACTCATTTCTCACTTCATTAATCATGGGAGTTTTTGGGAGTAACATACAATAAACCAGCTCGAGTGCTATGTCCCTTTCCCTTTAAAGCCAGGCGTGCTTGCATCTTGTCAGCTTGCTATTACAGTGGTGCATTGTTTCACCCAGAGTCAGAGTACCATACTCTTGTGGTGAGTGACATATTGTGACTGACCAGTGAGACCAGTCCAAACACACGCATGCAGCAGCTCTGTACACTCTGAGGGGCAACAAGGGGCTGAGCGAATCAATGCACTGTGCACAGCTCTGCAAAGCAGCTATGGCACAAATCACAATGTTAGACATCTTTTATGTTTTATTCTGAGAAGTGTAAGTACATTTTCAGTTTATTATGAAACTGTGGTGGGATAAATTTAGTCTAGGTGATGAATGAGAACCATGGCATTTCTTGTCCACCCACCTTTGTAGGCTCACATCACTCTCTCAATAATGAACCCTTATATTGCAATTGTACAATCGGTTTCCACTGTCTCAAGAGAGCAATGTGCCAACAATACGCCTGACTACAACTCGTTTTAAGCCCAACACACTCATGGGGTTTTTTATTTTAGAATCTAGCAAAGACACTTTGCACCACGTGTAAGATAGGGCCTTATAGGCTTTTCAGCATTAGATGTGACCATTGTGCTGAGATACACTTGAGAAAGATTTACACTATATATCTATATCTATCTATATATCTATCTATATCTATATCTATCTATATCTATCTATCTATCTGTCTATCTATCTATCTATCTATCTATCTATCTATCTATCTATCTATCTATCTATCTATCTATATATATATATATATATATATATATATATAT
>CM076649.1:1587936-1618918 GCA_038496675.1 Rachycentron canadum | reverse complement strand
ATACATATATATACACTATATATCAGATATTATTCATACACTGGTTCTATGAATATAATGTTTTTTATTTATTAATATATTTTCAACAAGGTTCAGTATTTAGGGCGCTTGAAAAAAATAAATAATCGCATAATTTGACATTTTCTTTGACACTCTTTTTCTCTTTCTTAGATATTTAAATGTCATTATTTTGCAAAGTGACAGGTCATTTGCACAGAACCAGACCCCAATTAAGTGATGCCATGAAAAGAAGAAACAAACAAAAGCCTTGTGTTAGATGGACATCTTTGCTTTAACATCTTCTTTATATTCCCAACCACATTCTGTTGAACTGTGATCACGTACTTCTGCAAATGGCTGGTCTTTGTTCGTGGACATTTCTTGAAGTGTACTTTGAACTTTAAATCTGATGGCAGATGCAGAGAAGGGAGGAAAGTCCCAAACAGCCATTGCAGGTCATGTCAAGGCTATTGACGATGGACAGGCCCCTGAGGTCTGAATAGGATGACTATTTCGATGAGGCTGTGTGATTAGAAATCTTTCCCTGCCTCCTCATGTTGCCCATCTAACACTCTCATGTGGATAAATCAAAGTCAGCCCCTCACTCAGTCTTTGTTGCTCCTCTGTCTGCAAAGTCATTAATCCAAGGATGTGGCCCACAGGGTTTTCTCCTCCTGCTTGATTCAATAGTTGTTACATGAAAAATAAGCTTGGTTTCTCTCTCCCCACATCTCTTTTATCTGTTCTAATGGGCTTCTGCTTCTCGTTCTCACCCCAGAGGATGGGTTTTGTGTCCGGCTGGGGCTTGTCAGTGGGATTGTGTATATGTGTGTAGTGGCACTGTAAATTGCAGCAATGCCGTGCCCTCACTTCATATTGCTCTAAGGGCACATTCACAGAATCTCCTGCTCTGTTGGTGTGATTTGTGACTTCATTTTTCTTCTTTGTCTCTGCTCCAACACGCTACTCATGACTGTAAATGGGGTGTATAAAGAAAGAATAGACTGGATTGTGTCTTGTCTAATCATACTATATATATCCACACCCTTGCTGCCAGTCTCAAACACACCCCCTCTTTCTTTTATCCTCTTTTTCTCTTCTCTCTATCTCCCCTAAATTTTTTTCTTCCTGTGACGCCCCTACCTCCCTCTTCCCCCTTGTCTGTTATCATGGCCTGGAGAGGAGTTGTGAAACTCATGACATTCAGACCTGGAGGGGCTGGGTGATGGAGGACAAGAATAGTCTCCCAAGTTCCTGCTGGAATCTGTCTGTCTTTGATGAGCGAGTTATACAATGTCAGCACCACCGATAATCTCGCTCATGCAATTCGTGGCAGAGAGAGAATCTCATTTGTTGCATTTGGTTACGGAAGAGTGGCTGCCTCTGCTCCATAGCCTTTTAACTATACTGACCAGTAACGTGTGTACAACCTGAAATGAAATAATTGACAGTGTCTAAAAGATAAAAGGAGATGAAATCTTTATACTTTTTTCATGCCTCTCCTCCAGTCATGCTCTCTTCTCTATTGGTCATGAAGCTCATCATGGGCAGTGCTCTTTTTCTTGAAAGGCAGCAGAGTCTATCTGCTTAAAATTCAAAGTTGTCTGTGTCAGACACGGCTCTCAAATAGCCCCTGAGACACTCAGCAGCTTGAGAGGATGAAAAGTAGTTCCTCTGGCTAACAGCGAGAGGTAGTGTTGCTCCAAGGCAACTTAATAAGTCTCATGCCTTCCTTTTTGTTTGGTTTCCTCCTTCCTGTTTGCCGTTCTTCCATAAAACCTTGGCTGTAGTGAGCATGGTGATAATTCAGCCTCAATGGCCTTCAAAATACAATTGATGAAAGTCATTACTTACTCCTGATGAGTTTGTGATGCTGCCTTTAACTGCTTTGTAGGGTTGTAAATATATCACACCATAAAAAAAGATAAGTAATGCTTTTTGAAGCAAAGCAAACCTGCAGAAAGCTCAACGACAAGGAAATGGAAATGTGGTTGTGGGCATTTCAAGCCACTGAGGCAGAGCCTGTTGTCCTTGCGATCTTGTCAAGGGTGTAGTTGTGTGCACAGCTGGTAAATATTTTATGTCTGTGTCCTGCTTTGCTGTTCCCACAGGGGAGGAACTGTACTATGTAATAGCTCCTTAGTCCTTAAGACCAACATTAGAAAAGCTGTTGCTGTGCCCCAAGGTTTACTGACTGTTATAACCTGAACAGAGTGTGGCTGTTTGGACGGCCACTCTTTAACAATGTGTTTGTGCTGAATTTGCATTTTATCAGTAGCTGTATATTCAGGTAGTGGGTCAAGGCAGCAGTTCAGTCTAAATGCCAACTACAATTTGGATCTTAAGATTAATATTATAAACCTTTTGTGTTTATCTAACCTTGCTAGTGTCTGTCTGTTGGTCAGTCCATCACTTTACTCCCCATTGAAATATCCCAACAACTTTTCACTGGATTGCCATGAAAGCTTGTACAGCCATTGGTGATCCCCAGAGGTTCACCCCTATTGACTTTGATGATCATCTGACTTTACATGCTGCAATTTAAGCTCTGAAGAACAATAACATCCACACTTTTTTCTGTAAACAACCAAGCACATCCTCAAAGCTCCAGCTGTGCTGGAGCAAAACACAAAACACTTAGTACTGACTCTGTGGGTGAGCCTAACTGCATCCCAGATGTTCTCCTTGTTAGCATCTTTATGGATACTCTTTGTCATGTTAGGTTATTTGTAACAAACAATAATAACAATAATAACAGATGAGAGTCACAACAATGATGACTCTCATCTGCCATGTTGTCCCGTCAGCCAGGTGGTAAGCTTACCTTGTCAGACAGCAGGTCTGGGCAATGGGCTGAATTGGCTCTGGTGGTTGGAACGGGCTGGCAGCCGAAGGCGGTGCTTGATATATTGACCCAGTAACATTATTATTTTAACAGCAGTACACACACACCACCTGTTCATTCATAACCTGTGATTGGCTGGCAGTGTCTCGATTGTTGACATAACAATCAATCTGCATGAACCAAGAAGACTATTATAAGTCTGTGTGTATTATAACCTTTCCTTTGTCAAGTACAATGTATTATATTGACAAATAAGTAATTTTTTTGTTTCTATTAATCAAGTACCATACCACATTTTGTTCATGACAGTTGTTTATTTTCATTATTATGTCCACTCTCTTCCGCATTCTTCTTTTCTCCTGACAACATATTTATCATTTTCTGATAGATTTACCCCGTGTTGTAACTCTCGCACTGTAGGTGTTTTGTTAGCAAAGTATTTATCCTTCGCTGCCACAGCAGTGTTTGAGGGTGGGCTGAACCCCATCTCACAGAGGGCAGCTCTCATTACTGTCCCCCTCCTCCCATTGCCAGTCAAGTCCTCAAAGTCAAGGCTGACCTGCTTTAGGAGAGCTCTCCAGTCGGCCTGCTACATCTAGTGACATAGACTAATTACACCAAACTGCCCTTTCCCTTTCACCTGCCTCATACAAATTACTCAGGGTATACAGCTTTTTTCTCTCTTCCCACACTCTGACGAAGGACATCTTTTGAGTGACATGAGGGAAAAGCAACAGTGAAAAGAGCTTTTGAAACTATATTACTGTAGCGACAATAACAAGTTTGTCAGCAGAAGTCTGCCTCTGGAGAATCATTCTGTCATGAGACATGAGGCTTCAGTATCATTATCAGGACAAGCTGACTGGAAAGCAGGAGCAGTCATTTGTGCCCACCTTTTCTTTAAATAAAAAAGGGATCTGTCTGAGGGAGGATGCTTATTTTGCCTGTCGACTATAACAAGAAAGCAGTTTTAAATCCTTCTGATAAAACTGCATAAAAAGCTGCCGGATGCAAAATGTATACAAAGACTGAAAATATTAGAATGGTCCAGCTTCAAAACATCCAAATCCTTGGAGACTGACCCACCTCTGCTGAGATGGCTTCAAGCCTCTGGCAGTCAGACTCAAATATATTTGACAGTAGCCCTGAGATCATGACAGAAATGCACTAGATTTATTCCCTACTGTGAGTTTTTCTACAATGCCATTATTTAATCTTACAATATATTTTTAACTAACCAGCTATTTATGTCTATTTTGATCATAGATGACTTAATGGTTTTATTTGAAACACAGAGCAGTCAGATATCAAAGGGCAATCGGTGTCAATACCAATTGATCAAGGACCTTGATGGGGACACTGGATATGCATGCTACATTCCTATGTCCTCTTCTCTAACCTTCTGATTTGATTTATGGCCCATGCCAGAGTCCAGTCAGACCTAATAGAATCACAAAGGGTTGACTGGGGAGTCATCAGGGCACCCTGACATTAGCACTGATGTGTGGGGGGACAAGAGGACAATCAATGCACTTGAACCAGATGGGGCAAAGAAGGATATACAGTCTAGTCTCAGCAGAAACAATGATTTACACAGATAAACAGCACATAAGACAGACAGGAGAGTGGGCAGCCAGAGGCACAGAGAGGACATGAAAGGAGAAAAGAGCAGAGGGGGGATGGAGAAAAGGAGAGAGAGGTGAAATGAAGAGGTGATATCAGAGATGTGAGATTGTCCACTCTTGTTTGACTATAAGCAGATACTTGCTCTGCCAGCAGATTGACAAAGATATCACTTTCCACACAGCCTGGTGTAGGTGTCACATTGACACATCTCTGTATTTCATTTATTCAGGAAGTTCAAGAGATATTCTGCTGGTCTTCAATTTCAATTTAATTTAATTTGTATAGGGCCAAATCATAATATGCATTATCTCAAGGCACTTTACAGGATAAGATCTTGACCTTACATTATTATAACGAAAAATCAAACAGTCCCCACAAAGAGCAAGTAATTGGCAACAATGGAGAGGGAAAAAAATCCTTCTTGATATCAGTGGTAAAATATTACATGTCTTTCTCTGTTCTTTGGGCAGAAGTGTCATTGCCAGATTGAAATAGGTCAGGCAACATGAGAGACATGGCCTCATCAGACAATAATTTGCTTCAAACTCTTTCCAACCCCATTTTGATTGGACCTGTCATCACGTTGGTAAAAAATTATTTCATTTCTAACTTGGCCCGCTCATATGGTGACACTCAAATATGCCCTGTTTGCTTTCAAATCATCAGGTTCAAAACTGAGACTCCAACGACAGCCAAATGAAAATGAAAACGAGTCTGCCAAATTAGCATCTGATGTGAGCTGGCACTGCACCTTGGCATTGCAACTCCGCAATGCAAACTTTTTGCCAGGTCACTGAACCCTCAGCGGTATACACAAAAAATAAAAATAAAAAAACAGTCCTGAACATTGGCAGAAAACCAAATAAACTTTTCAAACTTTATATTTAAAAAGCTGATAAATGTTATACATTAATGATTAAACTATCACATTATGACTGAAGTTTGGCGACGGCTGCCTTTTCATGACCTAGATGTTTGACTTGACTCATGTTGAATCGTTTCAAAAAGCATGAACTCTGGTCTATTGTGCTAAAACATATCAAATGCAGTAGAGCTGTACACTTATCTGTTCTATCAATTACCTGATCTACATAATGTATGGTAACCATTTTGATAGTTGATGCCATGGAGACTTGATGTTCTTCATCATCTTTTAAGTTAGTAAACTGAATATTTTTGTGTTTACTCTGTTAGTTTAATAGAGTAGACTATTTAAAGACGTCTCTTTGGGCTGTAGGAAATTGTAATGGGCATTTTCTGACATTTAAGAATGAAAACAATCAAAATAATTAATAATGTACTCAATAATGAGAATAATTGTTTGTTGAAGCAAAGGCCCAAAACAGAAAAGAAAGCCAGTTTTCCCCTAACCTTTATGTATTACTTTCCATGTTACCTTAGCACGCCTATTTTCCACAATAACCTTTCCTGATCACGAGTTGAACAGCAGGGGGAACTGGCCCTCATGGGACATGGTTAGGAGATTTTGTTCCCTCTTTACTGTTGTAAATGAGGATTTAGTCAGAAAGGGTCAGAGAAATTATCCTGTTTGTTTCCAGGACGACAGCACACCCAGACACACCTTTCTTTTAATCTGGCAGAGATACTTAGTCAGAGAGCACAGAGGAGACACAAGGAGGGAGGGTCGGGATGTGTACACACACACACAAACACACACACACATACACTCACACTCAGTGAGGGCTGAAACAAGGAGGGAGGGGAGAAGAGAAAGAGTAAGAGGTGTAGAAAGAAAGGAGAGGTGCACAGAGAAACAAACAGAGATAGGAAAGGGAAGAAGTATGGCTGTTATTTTGTAGCCCTGTGTTGTAAACTGCACTGCTATCCTGCACACCCCTGGGACGTGTCATCAGCCGCTCAGCAGGATGCCTCTGAGGAAAAGGAGTTTCACCTTTGGCGCTTATGGAGGGTAAGATAATAGGGAATTAATCCCTCTGAGTTGCACTTTTGCAATTTGGAATTTGCAAGCTTTGTCTGCGATTGTAAAACTACAGGGCAGCATTTGTTTACCTGTTGCGTCTTGTTGCCGACCCTGACTGTCACAGGGGTGTCGTGAGAGGAAGACGAGAGAGTGTTCAGGCAGTTTCAATGTATTTACTGCAGAACCGGAGCATCAACAACTGCTCATTTTCAATTTTAACCATTATTAGTGAATAACTGCTGAGGTGCTGAAATAATTAGATCAGTGTATTGAATGTGTGCAGCCATCAAGGGAGAACTTAAATAATAATAAATATGTGATTGGCTCATCACGATGATGTTCCAGCATTGATTTTTCCTGAGACTTCACAGAAGTTGTTGGTCAGACAGTGCAGTCATCAAATAATATCCTATATGTATGACAGTGAATAAAAGCAACACAATGGTGGTTTGTGCACATTTGTCACCTAAAGTGCTGTCTTCTTGCATTTGGGTAAAAAAAACACATTAAGAAATGCTGTGTCATTCCCAGAAAAACTATTAAATGCTGTGAATAATGAGTTACTTTGAGATTAAGGATTCAATTATAGGCTTATTTAGGTAGTGTATATCACTCTGAGAAACAAAACAAAAGGGAGCAGTTAACAGCACCTACATCTGGTGAATAACTTAAATATCGGCGTGAAAGAGGAAATGCTCTTTTGTAGTAGTCACAATGTAAATCTTACAGATATCAAAATACTTTGGTTTATGAGGGAATCCTGCTCAGATACACAATGCATTAAATTTCATGAGCCAATGAAGTTGCTTTTACTTTTGCATTTTGCTGCTCGCGAGCTTTGCCAAGTCTGCCTAGAAAAGAATCATGAGGCTCAATTTGACATGTCTGTGGCAGGAGTCAGGTTGAAAGCGAGCTCGTGTGCACAGGCAGATATTGCCAACCACTGTAGGGCATGGAAAACAACATTTTCGGAACAGTAACAACCACTTTGTACCAAGATGTGATGAGATTCTAGGAGTAGTAGTCCAAAATAAAATGAGTGCTGTATTCTGAAAATGCTCTCAAATGAACAATGTTCCCAACTACATTCGAGTGGTACATTTTGTTTTCTGTTTGTCTGTGAATCTGCTTGAGAGATGTATTTTATTAACCTTACTTGGTTTCAGGAAATTGGTCTTTGTTGTAAATTCCCCACCTTATGTTGTAAATTTATATTGCTATAGGGGTTTTGCTTATACGTGTATAAACTGCACGACTACTCTTCACTGTGAAAGACTCCAGAGGTTAGAACCTTTTCGACAATATACCTCACATAGCGCTTTTCCTCACCTACAAACTCAACACTGATGAATTGTGAAAATCGACTTGATGGTTAGGTCTAGTCGACTGATGTGAGTGTGGTTAATTGGAAGTACTCGCCTCTGTGGACTACACATCATTGAGCCTGTTGTTGAGATGCATCCAGGGCCATTTTGGCCTCATTTTAACTGCAATCACCTTTTTAATGACTCCCATCTGAGTCTTTATGTTGCTAAGCTCCTTAAACAACAACCAAAATTTCTGGTTGTTACAAGGGGGTAGGCCTTCTCTGCCATTGTTGTCTTTATAATACAAGAGGTTACAAGGTTATATCTGAGCAGTGCTCTGTCTTGATGGCAGATTTGAGGCTGTACTGTAAAAGCGATGAGACGTGTTGGGGCTAGCTGGTTAGCATGCTAACTTCAGTAGAAGAGAAGACATGATGGAGGCAAGAGTTAACATTGGTGTTACTTTCCACATTTTGGCGAGTAAAGGAATAAAGTTTGATGCTGAACTCTTCTTGGCTGTAAAGTAAACAGCTTTTAATGCTAATGTTGGCTATGTAGCAAAAGCAAAACTAACTCTTTTAAGGTCCTTGGACTTTCCCCTAAGTCCTGTTTGCTTCAGTCCCATTAGAATAAAGAAAAAAAAGGATGCATGTTGTGTTTTAGCCCAAAGTGATATTTGGGGATGGATTATTGCTATTTCCCATCCTGTTCCTGCAGAACACTTTGCAGCTTTGAAGTTATTAAAAGCTGCATTGATCAGTATTTTATCTTGACAATGAAATGTGTGTGATGTTAAAGGGGTTGCTTGTCATGATGAACCCACAGAGAATTATTCTCCCGACTCTGCAGTTCCCCTGAGGATTGTCAAGAGCACTTCAGCACAGGGTGTTTTAGCAGCTTTTAACTCGCTGTTTTGTTTTCATGGCTCATGAGTTCACTGTTTATGCTTCACTCTCACTCCTCTTATCCACCCATTTTCAGATGCAGCACCGTGCTATTTACATCTAAAAGCTGCACACACAAACAAGGATAGTGACAGACCATCAGTCTATCAACTAATCCAAAATCACTGACTCACTGGTGAACACAGAATTTAGAGAGGGGATTGGTCAGATAAAGAGATTTTCCCTCAGGGACCTCATGAGATAGCAAAGCTAAGCTAAGAAGAGTGAGGGAGTGATTATTGGACTTAGATTTGAAATTCCAAGAGATTCATGATGAATTTTGAGTGACTGTAGGTGTTGAAATGCTCTAACAATGATCTGAGTAAAGCGAGTTTAGATCAGCAAATCTATACAGTAGATTAAATCACTCTTCTATTGCATAGATTTTAACCCTGTTACGCCCATGGAAATATATATATGTTTCCAAAAACCATGTCATCTTTAGAGCGCTATTGCTTTGCGATGGTTTGAGCTAGAGACATGCTTTAACTAGAGAACCAGTGCCTCGATTTATCAGCGAAGTTGGGTAAGATTTGGATCAGTATGACCCTTTGACTGGAGCATTGCTGCTTTACTTCTGTGTGTTTATTGGTCGATTCTAATCCACCATCTTTGCTAGAGACGTCTAGAGTCACATCTCTACATCGGACCCTCCTATTGGCTCCAGTGGGTGATATCACCCACTGGAGCCAATAGGCTCCAGTGGGTGATATACCAATGGACTTGAGCCACTGGAGCCAATAGGCTCCAGTGGCTCAAGTCCATTGGTGTCTTATTCAGAAGCCTAGCTGTCAGTTGCTTGTATAGCCAAAGCAAACGGGATCAGTCCTGTATTCTCCTGATCTCAGATTGAGGAGCAGTTGGTCTGAATTAATTGTAGTGACAGAATAAAAACTGAGAGATATGGAAAATAAGATATTCAGAGCATTAGAGCTTTGGAGCTGATTTTTCAGGGAGATGGAAAAAGCATCCATGATTACTACTCAATAGAATTAGCATAACTCAATCAGAAACTTCACTTCTAGAACAACCCACACACGTAAATTTTAACCCTAACCCTGTATTATTATGGTTTACAGTGTTTTTATCTATAAAATAAGGGGAGGCACCTTTGCAACCTGCCCATGTTCACACATGTAGGAGCAACATTACTTCCCTCTGTCCCCAAAGAAGCTCCACCGAACAGTTTGTGAGTTTGGTATCTCGCCTGTTGACGGGTGATGTTCCATTCTCATTTACCTTGCCCCAAATTTTTCCAGCCATCTATTATCCAGTCTGGCAACCCTCTGGTCTCTATGGCCTCTAATCTCTAACCTGCCATCGCTTCAGGATTCTTTGAAAACATGCAGCCGTCTGAAATGTCACATTATCACAGTTGTTTCTGGAGAAGGAGCGAAGAAGCTTTTTCATTTTTCCTTTAATGCGTCAGACAGATTCGGTTTGTTTGCAGTTGTCAACAAAATGTGTCTCTGTTCTTAAAAGCATTGTTGTTAAAAAGGAGTCTCTGTGGGGAAATTAATGCCTAATGAATAACATGGAAGGGATTCTAAAGCAGAAATGGATGGGACCCAGGCTTGGAACATCAAATTACTGGTCTACATTTGTTTCAGGATTTGTCCTTGAAGAAGTTATTTTGTCGCAGCTTAATTTCCACATCCAATTTAATGGAAATTGCTGTTATCATATAATAATGTGGCTGTTTCTTCAAAATATTTATAAACAACTGCAGAAAACAGACCAGAAAAACAAAAAAAAAAGTGTTCGAGCATCAGTTTTACTGCTTCTTGTTGTGAGGTTATTTTTAGAGCGGACAATTATGTGAAAGAGGCAAAACTATTAAAAACAATATATAGCTGAGGACTGTGTGAGTGAACAGCTAATTTTAACACTGTGGATATTCAGCCAAATTTTATCTTTAAACCTCCCACTTGCATTTAAACCATGGGAACATGCAGGTGAAGTCACTGCCCCCGTGAACACTCCTACACAAGATTAAAGGCCTTGTTTGATGTGAGTGATTTAACTATTTTTAGATTTGAGGTTGTGATGGTAAACTGAAGTTTTAGAGAAAGCTGGTCCATGTGAGCATAAAATTATAGCTGGCTGGTGCACTGCTGCTGAGTGAAGTCAGCCTTAAGCCCGAAGACAACTGGCAACTGCTCAGCCGAGTGAAAGATTAGAGGATTGTGCGCATAACCCACTGCGCTGTTACAGTTTCCCTCGGAGGTATTACACCTACAGGGTGTAACCTACACAGCTTACACCTTTGTTTTCAGGCATTTCTGCTGCATTTCACATTGTTTATTTATTTGTTTTTGTCTTATTCTGGCTGATACAAATGTATTTAGTGAAAGATTTTTGTTCAAAGCAGCTAAGTGCTGTATTTTTCCCTCATCAGTTTGTAGAGACCAAACACAGAGATAAAAGAGAGGTATTATAGGATTTACATTTGTTTGGTGGCCAGAAGCATGACTTCAGATCAGCTATAATGTTGGTCAATAATTGTGTCAATCGGCAAACAAATTAATTATGCCAAAGGGTTGATAAGTTAATGTTTTGCTCACAACTAGTTATTGCTGCCCACAAGTGGTCCAAAAAGTTTTCACAGATCCTGAAAACTTGACTTCAAATATATTTTTTTAAAATATCAAATTAAATATTAAATATCCATGACTAAACAACCAACATCAAAGTTGTGGGCTGTGTGGTTGGATCAGCCTCTGGTGACAGTGTCCAAATAACCACCAAATGTCATTCAATTCTGATGTAAATGTAAATCCTAACCACATGACATCAGATGTGTTTCATGTAAAATAACAACACAACATAAATCTGGAAATATTGTCAACCCCCTGGCTGCAAAGTAAGAAGTTGATTGAAAAAGGAAGTTGTATTTGACTTATATTTGATGTCTCTCGTTTTTATTCTCTTCTTTATAGTGACGTTAGTGAAATTCTGTTTCACATTTTCTTTTGAGAAGATTAAAATGTTTATTTACATTGTCAGGACGCTGCCAGGCTGCAGCCTGTCTCACCTACCAAGCGAATGCTGCCCTTTTCCACCTCAGGGGTTTGCTTGTCACTTCTACTAAAGCTACATTCAATTTAGTGCAATTATTATAAAAAGTTTGATGGCAACTCGAAAATTTAATTAGCTGGTGAAATTGTGGTTCGCTGCCATTTCTGTAGATGCTCACAGCTGGTGTATGGTTGGACTTGAAAATAAGAAAAATATATTAAAGGAAAAAAAAGGCAAACACAGTCAGTCACAGTAATAACTGCTGCTGTACATGTTGGAACCCCACAGAGTGAACTTAACAGTTCACAACAGTCCTTATTTTTCAGCAGAGGAAGAGTGCTGATGTGGTAATTACCGAAGTGCTCTTGACAATCTCGTTCTGAATTGTGACGCTTCCTTATCCCTCCACTCAAAGAAATCTTGATGAATACGCATGGCTGCATCTCATGTTCATTTCTCACATTTAACACAATTCACACACATTTCTGTCTGAATGGAGGCATTTTTTTTTTTATCTTTCCCTGCTAAAGAAAGAAGCTCTGCTCTGGTTTAAGTATATTTTTCATTCCCTCAGCTGTCAAGGGAATCCATGTGATGTGCTTTCAAATGATATATGTGGTTATAAAACATAAGAAAACAACAAATTGCAATATCCAGCTTACTGAGAATGTTTCAGCTCATTTAAAATCCAAGGATCTTTCTATCGTGGGGGTAACTAAACTCGTTATAATAGCATGCAGACATTTAACATGGGGAATAAACTCTAAAATTAGGTTGAATGTTTGTTGAAAGTCATGAAAAACTGTTTTATTAACTGATAAATCGTTTCTGTAATTTTCAAGCAATAACACAGAACATTGCCATGTTCTAACTTTGCTGCTTCTCATTTTCTAATGTGACACCAAACTGTTGGGTGGACAAAATAAACAATACGAAGGCGTCACCTTGATTACCCTTCTAAGAACTTGTCCGTGGAAATCTGACATGTTGTAAATTTAAAAGATCACAAAATAAACAAAGGTAAATGTCATATTTATAATAATCTTTCCCTAATATAAAAGCTTGGGCTTTAATCTAATGACGAAGACCATTTGCTGCTTTTTTGTGTCCTTCTGTCAGTGAGTGTGATGTGCCCCCACAGTGGAGGTGTAGTTGTTTATGTGATGGTCTGTTTTTCATTCCTGACTGTTAACACCAAAAACACTGTGTTGCCTGTGTCAGCAGGTGGATAATCAGCAACCGTATCGCTGACTGGCAAACTTATATTTCCATTCTCAACACTGGATAATAAACACAGCAAAAGAGCAGAGCCCTCACCAGCAACTTGCATAATGTCACTGTTTCCATGTCAAATATATTTTGCAGTCGCACACAAAGGTGAGTTGTGTCTGCTGACAGAACCAGGTCCAAAGAGTGTGCATTTTAAAAGTTGTTTGATGTCAGACACACACTGTTTCAATTTCTGACATCATCCCGTTCTCTCTCATACAACTTTATCCAATATTTTGACAACAGGCACAAGTAGGAGAGGGGAGAGGGAGGACAGAGAGGGGGAGGAAGCAAAACATAGCAAGAGATTGTAACAAGCTAGTGAGCTATGGAGCAGGCAGAGGCAGAAGCCAGTGTCATCAGTGTGAAGACAGAGACATGGACAGATGAACACATAAAACATGTTCTCATCACCCAGCTAACTTAAAGAGCAGCTGAATCCAAGGGTTTAGAGATTGTATTTGCAGTCACTTTGTTTTTATCAACATATCTACATCCCACTATAGAGTGTTAATTGTAACTTGTCATTTTCCAGGGAAAATGAAGAACTGCCCTGTTAGAGACATATGACGAAGTTATGTGTTAAATCAATGAAGTAGTTCAAATTAGCTCCACTTTGACCAACTTCAGATGTACAATTCAGTTTATCAATTAATACATTAGTAATAATAATCCGATAATATTTTTATACTGTAAATATATTTTTGCTAACAGGCCAATACTCTATGTTCTTTTCTTCAAGTGACATTGTAAATACAGAATCTTTCCTCATAATGTAGTAGTTTTATTTTTCAATTTGTTTGTTCTTTTACCAAAATAAGGGATGAGTGTACCTGCACCATTGGCATAGCCATAGGGACGTGTATCTGGGTGTGAATTCAGTTTTTGAATATTGTCTGATACTATGTGTATGTTTTAAAAAAACACACAGATACTATCTGTGCACTCGCTTCATATACATCCCACTCCCTCGCTGTCATAAATCAATTATTTTAAAACAGGGTGAGATGTCGTACTATGAATATTTTATGGAGGTGACGGTAAATCATATGTAAGTGTTGCCTGAATGCATTCCTACTCTCCTCGGGTATATCTTACAGTAAATGTTTTTTGGCATTGCCGGTAATATCATTCATCATTTTTGAAGGGTTTTCATGAGATCATGTAAGGAGACAAAATTATCAATATACTGTCTTTGTGTCAAAGTCAACAGAGATTGGTAACAAACTGTGGATGAGTGGCAAGTAAGTATATTGATTTTGCAGCATTTGCCATGTTGCTGGACAAGCCAGAATTACAGAGGTTGTCAGTACCGATTGGTTTCAATTTAACTTCTTGAGAAATCCTGTTGAGAATGAGAATTATTGATTTTATTTGAAGAAGCGACATTACTGAAATTACCCAGCAATGATCCCACTGAAGTTGAAATTGAGTCTCCCTGACACGTTGCTGTTGCACACTTATACTTAAAGCAAACCTCAGCTGTCTTTTTTCTCCTCATCCACTTGAAGACTGTCAGAGGAATAATTTCAGTTACATTCAGTAAGTTATTTTCATTTTGTTCTTTTCCTGAAGAACAGAGCAAGGGGCCTGTGTGTGTGTGTGTCTGCATTAAAAGGCAACGTTAACAATTTGATAGGCTTAGCCCTGGGGAAGAAGAGATGGGCTGTGATTATCAGTAGAATGATTGTCATCTATTAGGAGCTGCTTGAAAGATTGATCCAGGTGAGAGAGTCTGCCCCGCACCATTTGTATGCAGGGTAAATAGAAAGATAGCACCACAAAACTCCCATTACTCCTGCTATTTAGCCAGCAGCCCCCAATCAGACATTTCTAACTCCAACACTTTATCTGTCTGACTGCCTGCATCTGCCAAACAGCACTTCCCATGTTTAAGACAATCCTGCTCTGGATGTAGTCAGCAAGTAGCTGGCAGGCAGAAGAATTGATAAAGGATGGGGAGGGAAGAGAGGGAGCAGTGGAGGGAGGCAATGTTGATCATTTTCATCTGGCTTCGTGAAGGAACGTTGTGGTGTTGCAGTATTTTTTGTATTGATCAAATTTTTACATGGGACATGAAAATGAGTCGACTGTCCCAACAAACCCACAGGGATCATTACCCATCTTTGCCTTTCCCCTCAACTCCATGTGGAGGTTTACGATGTCTTGCAGCTCCCTGTTTTGGTTTCGTGGCAACTTTACTTTTGTTATTTAGTGTACTTTCTTTACTTTCTTGAAGAGGCAAAATAAACACTATAAACCCACTGTATTCTCAACCAGTGGACAGACTAGTAAGTAAGTGGAGCTGCTACTGAAGTGAAGTTGATTAGTCAGATACTTCTCCCGGTTGTTGGTGGAGCGAGATTAAACAGGAATTAAAAAGAGAGTAAATCAAATTTAGATTTATAGGGTGAACAGAAACTTGACTCAGAATGAATGTTAATGTTGCTCTGTGTCTATTTCGTGTGTAAATTAGCAGGAAATTCATCGTTTCCACTTATGCCAAAGTCGTGTTTATATCTCTGTACCCCCACCCCACCCCAATTTTCCAATTAAGATTTCTGAAATATTTTCATTGGTTTGGTAAAAGCTAAGCTCATAAAAAGTTATTTTATATTGACTGAAGAAAACATTTTCACCAAAAGGCATCATAGTGATCATCATAGTGATCAGAAAAAAATTAAATGAATGAAGGTAATTGCTTAATCCAATATAAGAGTGTTAAGAATCAGTTCCTTTCACACATCTTGCCTTGTTTCACCTTATTCAGATGTTTTTTAATCATCTTTCATTGATGCATTAATGCAGGATGAGAACCAACATTAATCTGCTGCCGATTTGTTTCTCTCTAGAGTTGACAAGAACTTCTCCAGGACCTTATGGTGAGTGAGCTTCCTACTGAAATACATTATGGGTTATGAGATTTTTTATTTAATATGTGACTGCTCTGCTTTTCCAAATGTTGCATTTCTAACCATTAAAGCCTTTGACATTCAGGCTGTAAAGCTGTTTTCCTATTCTAGATGACCCACTACCCTTTTGATTATATGTCCAACCTCAGTCATTTTAAAGTAGAAGGGCACAGGACTAGAACATCATGGTGCAGCTCTATTGAAGAGTTAAGATTACCAGTATTCACATAGTCTTCCTGCCTTTGTGTTTTTTGCTGCAGCAACAAACAAGAAATTGTCTGTACCTGCATTGTGCGGCTAATTGACTCAGCATGAGGAGCTGAGAGATAGCCTTTGACTTGTCCATCAGTTTAATGCTTAGTCAGTTACCTAAAATATCTTTTTTTCCCAAAGTGGTGACAGAATGATGACCTGACTATAAATATAGTTATAACAGAAGGCTGATAAGACCTGTATTTTTAGAGCAGTAAAATTATAAGAAGACTTTCCCTCCTCCTTATCTCAACTCTGGCTTTTTCCTATAAGATTGTCAGTTGTGCATGAAATTATTTTCTCATTTAAAAAGCTCTTCTCTACTTATGGCTTTGGACCTCCACACATGATCAGGATGACGATAGTGGAGCTTGTAATATTCCCTCTTTGGCAGGTAGTCTCACGGCATGAAGAAAGAAATATGTGGCTGTAAATACAGGGGCAAGAGCAGATGGAGGGAGACAGGGAGCACAAGTATGTGTGCAGCACCAGCTGGGCATGTAGGGCAAACGCCTTTGAGTTCTGCACCATCGAGGGCCACAGGCAGATTGATAGTTCAATTTTCACACAAATACATTATTTACAATATTTCATTTACTTCCCATGCAGTAATAAATCCATGAGCATAAGTGTTTGTGGTGCAGTTTATATTCAAATCCATGTCTGAAGAAGTTAATCTGTTATTATAGTGACATGTAGATTCATATATACAGTTTTTTGGTATGGAATCAATGCAGCAAATTTCATCCTGAACACTGGTTGTTGACTGTGATCATTGGCAGAATTTTTCTGTTTTCCATGGATGGAAACTGGGTGTATTCAATCCCAGAGCTGAATGAGAAATAGAAATGGAGAGAGAACACAGAAATGGAGAGTAAATATTAATTACATTTTATGTTAATGTCATTTTCCTAAGTGTGTGTGTTTCTTTGTATGTGTCTCTGTTATATGCGTTGAAGCATCAGTGTGTGTCCTTTTGTTCAGGGGGATTTTGTCGTTTTGTTTACACGGCTCTCAGCCAGCAATGCCGGCAGCTAAAAAAACTGTGTTGCTCCATCTTTATACATCAAATGGGTTACGGACTCATAAAAAAAAAACTCATAATGAGTCTGGAAAGGACAATGGGAGGATGTGCAGGAAAAGGGAAATTGAAGGCGCAAGGATGATTCAGACTCATCAGGGGAGAATACACCCGAGCACACCCACCGAATTTCATTATGAGGATTTGGGTTTCTCTCTGTGGCAAACAGGTCTGTAGCACATGCATAATTGTGCCGCAGGGCTGGGTTGAGCAGTTGATGGCTATCCACGGTCCGATTTTAATCACTGAGTCATTATACCAACTGTGTATTCCACCAGTCTCAGGCTGCACTTGGATTAGAAAGCCTAAGTATATCCAACATACTTAGTGTTTAATAATTCATTTGTTTTGGGCACAGGGAGTGAGGAGTTCATTTTTCTCTCAATTCAGTAAGTTTTGTTGCACTATATATAGTTAGAAAAGGTTTATGGCTTAATTAGGACATGTCTCATTTTTGTACGTATGTGTGTGGGTCTGTCCATCTCTGCTACCTAGCCTGTCACGCAGCTATTGTGTTAGGAATAGCAGTCTGTGGTCTGTGAAGTCTGTGAAATGTAGAAAAAAACAGCTTCCTCAATCCTCCACCATGGTCACTGCTTCACATCTATCACAACATTATCCTCAACCAGCCAGGTGTGGGTCTGTGTTTGTGTGTGTGGGTACAAACACAGCGCCCACACTTCTCTGTCACTCTCATCGAGCGCCACCGTCTCCATCATCTCACCCCGGCACACAAACATGTTCTGTTCGTATCAGTGTAACTTGAGTATCCCTGAATCATTTGGATGAGGAGGTGCTCTTCAGGAAAGGTGAGAACACACTTAGTTCTCTGTGCTAAACTGCTCACAGCACAGCGCTTCCAATTAAACACTCATTAACTTGATTGCTCTCGATAATGGTGCTGCTTATCCTCCTCAGTCTAAAGCTCCTGCTGTGCTGCAGTAAGAAGCCAGAATAAATGCCGTGGCATTTCTGCAAGAATCATGATTCTGGATGTGGAAAATTTTGTCCCTAAAGAGGGAAAGCAGTAAAAATTACTGCTAGCTAATAAAACCAAACAACATGATCAGCAATTGTACTGCAAACTATGAACTATATTTTTTAAATAATTTCTTAATTAACATGTTTAGTAAGGGACTCCCTCCGAAGCCCCCTGTTTGAAATCATTTAAAATGTATATGCAGAGGTCTTCAGGCATCTTCTCTGAGTAGTGCCAGGGCCAAGAGCCTGAGCAGCCCTTTGACTGACATGAGCAGCAAGGTGGTAATGAAGTGCTCCTCGGTGCTGAAAGGTGAGGACAAGTGAGTTGAAGAGCTCCTAATTGGGCATATGTGCCTCTTCAGGTTGCTGTTTATGGCCATTGTCCATCCTAGTATCGTGTTGTGTGGAGAGAGCGAACGAGAAGAGAGAGCTGTAGCTCAATGGGCAGATTGAGGCTCGTATACTGAGTCTGAGGGTATGTCATGGGGACAAGCAAACTGTTTACCTTTGCCATATTCCACGTTCTGGATGGAGACTCCTCATACATGACGCACACCACATGAACCAAATAGGAGAGCTGCCTTCTCAATATTGTGTTGCACCCCTAATTCCTCATCTCATCTCACAGACATTCAACTGAACAGAGACATGATGGCTGAACAGGCCACTGCATCATGCTGAATTTATTGCAGTGTTCATTGAACCATTCTTGGACAGTCTTAGCCTGGTGGTACACCCTGCTGCCAGGAAGTACTGCGGCTTCACTTTTAGCAAAGACAGCCAGTGTGCAATGAAAACACACCCCACGCCATCCATCCTTTACCACCATCCTGCAGGACTGACACATGGATAACACTGTTTTGTAAAACATGTCAGTACTTAGTGTCATTCCTTAAGGAAGCTGTGGAACTCAATGGCTGCCACACACTTTTCTCACTGGGGTGTGACAAGTTTATGTTTTCCCTCACTTTGAGACTGGCCGGCCACATGGCTGGACCATCTGTGGCTTGTCACAGATCATTTCAGACTCCTCTGGCCTCATCCTCTCCTCCATAGGCACCCTGACCTTCACTGGAGCCAGCAGCTTCAGTCCCCTTATCCCCCTGCAGCTCTGTTGTTTTCCTCACGTCACAAAGTAACAAAGTATCGTTCCAATCCTTACATTACAAAGGTTTGTCAGTGTTTACACCTACAGGAAATAGTCTCAAGTTTCCACTGTGCATATATCACCACAATGCAATGCAAAACTTCATTCTTCATTTCACTTTTGCATGTTGATGATATTATCAGCTCTGATGACATTCCCATTTTAGAGAATTTAAACATCTAGATCAAGCCTCAATCCAGTGTAACAACAGTAGATTTTTATTTTGCACACTATCTGGATGCGTGTCTTGAGATTTCCTCTTATTGTCAAAAAACCATACGAAAATCTAGTTAAGGTGGTAAAAATCCTACAGTAGTTCACTTTAATCTGAGTCACTGAAAACATTACACAAAATTACCTCTTCAAAATATGCAGTTGTTTTATAAAATCACTAATCTTATTATACATATCTTACATGATGAAATGAATGTGACTAATGTTAATTATCTCCAGAGGCTGATAATGACAACAGAACAAAATCCTTTCAGAACCTTTTTGTATCATTTACAGTGGTGATGATCGCACTAATTAAATCCAGGCTGTGTCTCTGGGAATGTGACACGGAGCAGCTGAGTTTTATCATGTATAAAAAGTACTGGGGCTCTGGCTTTTTGTCTTGTCAATGGGCTGACTGTGTGCTATTTTGGCTGTATCAAAACCAGGCAGGGAAGAGACCCCGGCTGCGACCCAGATGGGTGTGTCAGCACCTCGGTGAGTTCACTAAGGAAAACGTGATGACCCAATGCAGTTGCAATGTGGTCTGCACTTGCAGGTTGTGCAGAGGGCACAGAGAGAGAGCAGCACGGGGATGGAGGCTATTTTAGCAGATGGGGTTCGCCTGTTACTCAGTGCACCTGTTCAGTTAAATACATACTGGCCTGCAGCTGCCGTGAGCAATGAGAAAAGAGGCATGCATGATCGGATCTTTTTGAAGTGCTGTCCGCCCTCCTGTCATACTTAAAATCACATCTTCTTAGAGATGAAAATACTCAGTTTTAAAACATGGTGACATAAAGATGTTGTTGCTGTTTTGAATGTATGACTGCATATTAAAATGTGTAGTAATTTTTGCCCACTCTCTTAACAAAAGTACTAATTATAATAATACTCACGCAAGCACCTCCTGTACATTCCTCCCTGTTGCACTTCATTAACCTCCCCACCTAATATAGACGTATTCTGCTAATTAACTGAAAAGCTCAGACTTGGGTGGGTAATGTTGCTTGCAGTTGTAGCCATTTAACATTATCAGGAGGTCGACTCCATGTTATCAAGCTATATTACATCTCAGTTCAGGAGACATCTCACTTAGGCCCATACACATACCTCAATGAGTGGGATGACAGAGAGCAAACAATGGCGGAAATGATGCGTCAGTCTTACAGTGCAATTGTTTCACTCAGGCATGTGTGGTTTGCTTTGTGTTCCATTTATGAACATTGTTCATAATTCAAGTCACTCTTTATAGTTATGCGATGACGTATACGCAGTCACTGTCATCAATTGTGTATTTCTAAACCCCATTACAGAGGCACAAGTTGTCACTGGAGAAGACATCTGACACAGTCTTTTGTCTCTAATGTGGTGAAGACAAATGTCACGTTTCGTGACATTTGTCACTCGATGGCTCATAAACACTCGATGGCTCATAAACACTTGGTGTAGTCAGTGGTGCCAAATGATTTCAGTTCTTTCATGAACGCACGTCACTGTATCAAGCCTGTAAATAAAACGTCCAAATTTCAACCATATATGCTGGTTTTATGCTCCAACGTTACCATATTACCAACTCATACCTCTGGCCCACCTGGCGCAGCTGCTGACAGCCTAGCATGCCCACATAATGACTCTAATCACCCAGTTAGTCACCGGGGCACTCAGAAACACTGCAGAGTGGACTATGGCTCTGTCCACTCGCCATTCAATCAATTTGGGACAAGGATATATTGTCAGGATTTCAAATTTAAAAAAACCCTGCGATTAGGAAAGTTTCCTTTTTTTTTTGTCTTATTTCGTCTACTGAGAAATAAATGGCAAAAGAACAATCTATAGAAATAAACTGCTGATGCTAGCTGTTTATATGTGCTGTTTAATTTATTTGAGTCTGACCCAAAGCTGCTACAAACATTTAACCTGTGTCTTGATGTTCCTTGGACAATATTGTTCTCAAGAAAACAACGGCAGTTTTTTTCGCTCTCCACAACCAGCAGGATAAATTTAGAAATCATTTTTTTCTGACCTCCAAATTATGTCAAAATGCTAAAATGCTATTATTTTGTGGTTGATTTTTTGTGCCGTTCACTGTGCTTTCAAAGTGTGTTTTTACAGAGACAACCAAAAATAGGGAACTTAGAGCTCCCAGAGCCTATAGATGTGAATGTGATCATGTTTGTGTGATTGTGCACCTGTTCAGGGAGCACCCTGCCCAATGCATGCTGGTATAGACAAGCTGTACACTCAGTGAATAAATATGGGCAAACCCATTGTTGCTGGTATCTATTTTAATCAGTTTTGACTTTTACTAAGACTTTGAACTTGATTTGATGGTTACGCATGAACTATATCAAATATAAACCACATAAGGCAACACTTAAGTGTAGTGTGATTAGGAGATAAGGAATTTGTGTTGGTGAACAGTGGACGAGCCACAGCATGTCCTCCATATGCTACCTGCCCCACTGACAGCCCTGTGGTTTCACACTCAGTTAGGGTCCAGGTTTATCACTGCCAAAATCAATAGAGAGCGCCACCTAAATGCAAGGTAATTATGAGAGCTGGCAGGGTTTGGGGTGTGCTGACAACACTGTTGTTGTGTTGAAGAACTGTTTCGTTTCCCACCTCTCAAGCCACAAGGAGAAAGAGAGCAAAAGGCTAGTCCTGCGACCCAGGGCTCCACATGTTAATTACATTTTACATAAAAAGTCATCTCCAGTCTCTTTTCCTGCCTTAGTTTTAAGGTGCCCTGTGGTAGAGTTTTTGCTTGAAAACAACCAAACCTTGTGTTTACATTCAGTGTTTCTCACCAAAATCCCTGACAGGTTTTCTTGAGGTATTTAAGTATTTAAACCCTGTATTCTTTACATCCAAGTTTGCATATACTCCTCATATGTTGTCTCGTGTGCTCACACGCATGTACGTGCAATTCTTGTTTTTGTTCACAATACAAGTCAAATGAGGACTAGCTTTGCTAACATTGCTCCATGACACTGCTAGTGGTCCTAAGTCATGAGGGTACCTTCAACTATGTTTTCCACAGCCTTTTCCATAGCCTTTGGCTATTTATGACAAGCCTGCTTAAGTCACCATGATAAAAAATGCATACTTATGGAAAAATTGATAGTGATATACAAGTCAAAAACTTGCATCTGTTTTTTGGCTCCTTTAGGCTTGCACTCTGAAAGCAAACCAGGAGAAAAATCTCAAGGCTCCCCAACTGTCAGAGTTATGCTTAACCTGCTGACCCACAAGGTTAGACAGGTTTGACAGCAGGGGGAGTCAGAAAGTGTAACTTCAGCTCCTTCTAACTTCTTCAACTGTATTTTTCTGTAATAATACAACTATTTGCATCTCCCCCGAATCTTAAAAATCCATCTTTTCACAGAGCTGCTAGACATTTGGCTGAGCCGAGAAGAGCATTTGATTATTACGGGACTAGTGATTACACTGTTGACTTATGACCTGAGAAGTTCACATCAAGTAGTAGCAACTGTGGAGGAGTTCTTTTTTTTTTTTTCAAAAATTTTAGCTATCCTCTAGGTGTCACTAGAGCTCAAATAAGTGAAACCAAAGTAAGAACTGCAGACTTTTTGAGCTAGGGATGAGGCAAAGAAAGCTTTGGATAAGGCCAGTGAGGCTGAATCTGCCCTACAGCATTTGGGGAGGGGAGCTTGAGCGTGAATGTTTGTCCTCAACATGTTTGTGTTACGGGTGTCACAAGGACCAAATTCTTGTAAATTAAAGTGTTACCAATGCTGTTTTGAGGAGTATTCTCTGCTGTTTAGTGGTGTGTAAATGTTAAATTTAGCTGCCTTGGGAGAAGACTGTGAAGAGAGTGGGAAGACAGTCACAGCGAGAGACAGACAGAGGGGGATGAAACTAATGAAATGAGAAATGGGGGGAAAAAAAGTCAGAAGAGTCACAGCATGACCCACATACAGTTGCTCTTGTAATTGCACACCATCTGATTAACTTGACAATTCAGATTCCCATGTACTCACTTGGAAAGAAATACAGATAATTTGTTTATTCAACCTCCTCCTGACCTGGTTTGACTCACACTTGTTCTTCCCTGTGTAAGGAAAGATCCTCTTTCATCTTCAGCTCCCCTCCCACTCTTGGCTCAGAGGCTTGAAACAGGCAGAAAGGTGTTGAATGTACTTAACCTGCATGCTTCATGCTCCTTCTCTGCCTGTGGTAGCTCAGCTCATTTTTTTCAGCTCCCCTTCCTGGGGTAAATGTATCTTCCCCAGGTGAGTGGTATAAGAGCAGCTTACCTGGGACCTCTGCTGGAAAAGCACAAAGTAGGTTATCTAGTGTAACTTAGCAATAAGTCAAAGGAAAACAGGCTTTCATAGTGGCACATTTGCTTGCGTGTGTGCGCTTAACCTATGTTTGTGCTACCTGTAACATTACACTCAGATGAGGGTTTGGATGAGCCAACAGGCCACCAAACAGCTTGCCTCACATCCCCTCATGGGTTTGTCTCAGGCCCTGCAGTCTGGCTTATTGATTGGTACTCCTGGTAGAGCTACAACTGTAACCCTAGCAGGCAGTTACATCAGTTGTCAGAGATAACGCTTCAGATCGGAGACTTAGGAGGAAGAAGGACTGGTGTAAGATTATGGAAAATGAGCATCCCTGACGCTGTTTTGCAAAAAACAGTCCATGTTTGGTAAGATGATGGGTCATCTACTATATATAGATCTTTTGCTCTTGCTTATGTTTGGTGCTGCTGGGCACTATATGTGTGGGACAGAATGCAGAAAACTGCAGCCAATGTTACAAAGCTGAGTCACAGCAAAGACATTTATGTGACGCATTTTGAATCATCAGTTTAATTTGAAAACGCCAAAACCCCTGTTATGGATATAAGTGACTGCTCAACTGTGTGTCAGCCCCATTCACATACTACACTGGAGTTATTTTGGGTAATGAAGTGAGTTAGAATTCATGCAGTCCTTTGTAGACACTGTACTATGTTTGGCTGTTTTTGTTTAGGTGGACATGAATAGGTGATGTGGTATTGAAATCCAGTGAATGCCTCTTATGCAAATCTACTTTTTTGTGACTATGCGCGTAATGTGTAGTGATGTCTTATACTGTCTCATGCATGGGATTTAGACTCCCACCAAAAAGGGAAATGTGGTGGCACAGAAATACATTGGACAGCACTGACCTGTGCTTATTCCTCTGTGGGCTGAGCAAGTGATTTTCTCCATTATGTGTGAGTGTGCTACAAAATCTGCAGCATTTAAGAGCTTTTCAGCCAACTGTCTGCCACTGATGTGTCAAATGGACAATGAGATGGTAAGGCTAATCTCTGCGGGAGGTGTTTCATGATGTTGGAACAAGCTGTCAGAGTGAGGCAGATAATAGGACAGAGATCCGATGTCACCTTTCAAATGAGTCAATGTCCCTTTTCATGAAAACTTTGCTTTCAAGCCTACATCCGGCTTCAAAATTTCGCCCTATTGAATGAGCAGAATCTGTTATTAAAGATCAGACTCACTGGCAAATGCTAAGCAAAGCAACACCCACAGCTTGAATGGGCAGCTCTCTGTCACAGACAGATCAAGAGAAATGAGGGGAGATGGAAGACAAACAAAGGGGAGACATCGGGAGGGAGAGCAGAAGCTAGAGAGAAGGGAGCGTTTGTGCTGCCCCAGAATAAAAACAGCCAGGAACATGCACGCATGTACGTGACAAAGGAGGAGAGAGGGAGAGAGGAAAACAAGGAGGGTAGAGGGAGGGCTACTCTCAGCATCATCTGACAGGAGAGAGGCTGATCTCCGACAGCAGGTGTTGGAGGACAGAGAGACTGAGTCAGACGCACGGAGCGAGCGATACGTAGGGGAGCAGCAAATTGTTGAGGAGAAGAGACTGAGCTGCAAGTGAAGCAGCACTGCAGACAGGTAAGCACAGTTAGAGATCAGAGAGAGAGTTGAGAGAGGCAGAGATAAAGTCAATACCAGTTAAGAGTGATAAAATAGAGAAACGGACATATGATACAAACAGCTGAGGAATAGTCTGCCTGCTGTTTAGCTCTTGCTCTGGCTGATCTCTCCTGATCCTTTCATCCTCCACTCTAAACTTTCTCTCTGTATGTCTCTGTCCTCCTCTCCCTTTCTCTCCCTTTCTCTCTTGTCCATCTGGGAAGTGACTGACTGGCGTCTCGAGTAAATGACTCTGCTTTCATTGTGCATTAGCGGCTGTAGTTGATTAGATTAGTTGCTCTCTTCTAAGTGGACCTGCAAAGCTGAGGGGTTTGTGTGCACTTGTCTCTTTTGGATTCTGTGTGTCTTTCAGCCTGCATGCAGCCGAACCAATACATTTTTCTTTGAAAACATGTATGGTCCAAATATTATTATTTATGAATCTCAGTTACTCTAAGTCGTAGAAAGAATTTAAGCTTTAATGCAGCTGAGAGGCAAAACCTGGATCTGCTCCAGAGAAGATGAATTGGAAAATAACATTCTGGTTTCAAAGATTGCTTTGAGCCGTCACATTCAGCTGAGCTTCCTTTGACTGTTATGACAACAATTATCAAGAAGAAAATGTGCCAGAATGTCTGTTAAGTTTGCCAGAGCCAGTTTTCATTTCAGTCTAATTGGAGCAACTCAGGAATCCGTCTTTTAGTGACATCAAGACCAGAGCTGACTGATGGATGATGATGATGATGATGATGATGATGATGATGATCCTGTATAGTATTAGCAAAACACAATCTTTTCACAGCTTTAGACCCAGTAAAATCGATGTAAGCTATGTTTCCAAAGTCTTCAGATTTTGGATATAAAAGATTTATGACATGAAAGAATAGACTGGTGGTTTACAAATGTGGTTTATCCTTGAATATCTCTTTCAATAAAAGATCCTGTGCAGACTGGACAGTTGCAGATCTGATATCTATAATTATGCAATCACTGGCTAACCTGTCTTTGTGGTAGAGTTGGACCAATATCAAAATTATGCTTTTTGCTTTCAGAAATCACTGCTAATTTGGGCCACAGCTACAAAGTAATTAATATCACTTCTGATCTCTTTATTAATGTATGATGCCCAAAGGTTTTCTCCCTGAGGGAGACTCATGTGCTTTGAGTCCATTTTGGTAAGCTTTAATGGAGAAAGTTACTCTACCATTAAAAGACAGGGTTACTCTACCATAGCAGCACTCCATCCGATAATATCTGACTCTCCCTGCAGTGCCTGTGGCTATCTTTTGTTTGCCAAAGAAGCCACTGCATCTGTTGAGCTGGCACACAAGCAGTAGTCAGCTTCACCCCACGTTAGGCCCGAGGTCCAGAGTATTTACTAGAAGAACCGCTGTAGATTTCTGCTGATGAGCCTCTGAGACGACCCTTTAGATTAACCTCATAATTGCTGTTTTTCCTCCTTTTCACCATTTCAGTTATTTTGGTTTTATGACATGCCTGATGTTTTTTTCTGCTGCAGTGATAAATATCATACTGACACATGCTGGCAGGCCTGACTTTCAGCTGACTGTGGCTACTCTGATCAGACTTTGTAGAGCTAACTACAACTGATACACTGATGATGGTAAATTAACTGTAAAATAACTTCTGTGATGCAAAGTCAATCTAATTATTATATGAATGAATTAAATGATAAAAACACAGTATACCCACCTCTTGAAATGCAACTGCATTTTTTGCTATGGTCAAAAACATGCTAAGGACAATGACTAATACAATATATCGTCAGTGCTATATTATTTTGTTTTGATTTTTTTTTGTATTGTCTACTTGCTAATTAAGCCCTGTCATTGAAGCAAACCTGTCACTTATTAGACATAGTGTTCAGTCCAAAGGTGACAGCAGCCGCTTCCATAGGAAATATATATTTCATTGGACAGTAGATTGTGTATTTGAGACATGAACCCTTAACATGTAAAATAATGTTTAATTTTTTTTTTGCTGTGTGTGACTGACCATGGACCTCTCCACTCACACAGACAGACTATAGAACCATCCCGCTCATATGAAGTTTTCAGTGTCGCCCAGCTCATCTGTATTTGCAGGTGCTGCACAGCCTGACAGGACTAGAGAAAAAGATGGAATTCTTATCAGAGCTCATGACCCAGCGGGCTGCACGTGGAAGCAGCTGCAGGCAACACACAGGATTAATTGGTGGATTTAGTTTCAGAATGCTTTGTTCACCATTTTAGAAGCTTCCAGAAAGCATATGAGAACATATGGTTCAAAGGTCCTGCTGGTGAATACCGGTTATTTTGGATTTTGCCTCAATAGTCTATCGACATTAAATGCAAAGTTAGGATTTTTTTCCTTGGTACTGTAGATTATTTTATTTTAATCTAGAATATGATACTCACTATTAGTGATTATCAGTGTGTTGAAAATTACAACCTATAAATAAAATGTAAACTCTATACCCGGTCTGACACTTTTGCTTAAAAATAATAAGAAAAATAAATAATTTTGCTTATAAATAATAGCTTATAAATAAAAGTTTTTACAGCCTATGCTTGCAAAATGATTTTGTAAATAAAACTGGAGATTAGTATTTAAATCATTGCCCAATATCTTTTATCAGGGTACTTTATTTATACTTTTATCAGGGTACTATAGCAATATATGTATGTTCTGTGTACTACTTGGACCAGTGGAGCTTCACATATAGAATATAGTGGCCTGTCTCCTGAAAACTGCATTTTCCCTTAAGGTGGCTCATGTTTTCTTAGTAGATGGAAGATCTTAGTGATTTCAGTGAATAGGTAATGTTGCTAGGTGACACACACATTTATACAACCACCACTGTAACTAGGAATCAGCCTCAGTATGGAGAAAAGAAAAGAAGAAGGAGCTTTGTGTGTTTGTACCACTGAGTAAGAGGTGCTAGTACTTCTGTGTGGTCAGGGAAAATAAACCACAAATGTTTGTGGTAGTGATTGGATGCTCAGCCCATAAAAGCAGATGATCAAGAAACTTTTTTTAGCATTGGCTTGAGCAAAATGCCTTAATATGTTTCTCTATTGGCTCTCTGCATCCAAATAATTCATCAGATGTGATTGAAGAATGAAGCAGTCTAACTGTCATTGTTTATGCTGGTTAGATAAGTATTGCTTGTGATGTGCTTCCCGTGTGGAAGTCAGTGACACCAGTGACCCTGCCACCTGGCAGCTGCTGTGCACAGGCCTGACCTGTGCCAACCACCAGGCCCAAAACTCATTAGTTTGTTTGTCCTTTATATAATTCTAGTTCCCCACATATAAGGAGTGATAGAAAAAGTTTTTGAACAGTCACATTACAACAACTGGTCGGCTAGTCTGTCACTTGAATTAAAATCACACAATACAACAGGCAAATCATTTTGGAAATTGCAGTCTTTATTTTGAAACACACCTGTAAGGTACAAAGAATAAAAGAGTATTTATAATATAATAATAATATAATATAATATAAAAATAAAAATATAATAATAATAGAATCACGGCCAGTGAAATGAGTGATTGAACAGCTCCATGTATATTTATATAACCTCAGTAAGCACCATCAGTCCAGACTGTACAGTATTGTCACTCTCTTTGCATGCTAACAATATATCTCCTGCACCAATGCATCACAGAGGAGGAGATTACTGAATATTCCTCTTTGATTTAAGCCTTACTAAATCTATGTTTTACAGTATCATCGTGTCATATATCATAAGATGATGGTATTTGATAATGTGATCCCTCCCTGATTCAAATTTAGCATTTACTCCTTCGTATTTCTGTTTGTAAATCAATACAGGGAGGACATCAACACACACACAGCTCTACACTCATTGACATAATATATTCCCCTTTCCCTTACCCTAACTTAACAAAAATATCCTCACTGATGGTTTCAGACCGCCCCACACACACACACACGCAACCACGAAAAAATATTCATCTTCTGTGATGAGACCCACCACACCTGCCACTGGTAGTGAAAGTGGCAGGCTGTCAGGCAGCCTTCATCTGTCTATGAAGTCCTCGAAAATCAACATCGATCTGCACCTTTGTGTCTTGGCTTTCATTATGGATATGGGCAGTCCCACATGGGCGGTTTGCATTAGCTGTCTGCACACTGAAGCAGCAGACAGGTAAGGAGAAATTAATTTCTAGGAAGTGATTTTATATTTGCAGATGTAAAATAAAAAATATGTGTGCTTTGGAAATTTAAGTTTCAGGTTGGATTTTTGACTTAATTCTTCCCATAGTCACAGTTAAAAAAGGTGTCATCACAGCTTATAGGCAGATTTCTTACTAAACAAGCTCAGTAAGCCACTTCTTTGTAGACAGATTTTAATGCATAATTCTTGGCTTGAAGCATCCTTTGACATCATATTTTCTTTGTGTTCTGGCTGTATTATATGGAAGATGTAACAAAGTTCATGCTCCAGAGAAATGTCAGTTCTGAGAAGCTGAGGATGCTGCAGAAGTCATTTTTCCCGGATTCAGCAGAGATCAGAGGCAACAAAGAACAATGTTCCTGCTCTGTTCCAAATAGATGTCTTAACCGCAACTCCAGGTCAGCAGTCTGTTGTCATAAAAGTGCAGCTCTGTTTATTCAGACTTACAGATTCTCCACAGCTGGAGAGGGTGTTTTCAGATAGGAAGAGCTACAATCTAATGATGGACTGCAAGGAAGACTGCTCTGTAAATGATCTTATATCAACTCCTCAAACCGCCATGTTGTGTGACAGGATGTCAGAAAGGAGGGATTGTGGGAGTGCGAGAGTCCAAGTCTTCGCCAATTTTCATTCAGTGAGGGTTTGAGCTCATGTCCTGTGTTTCTTTTGTGTTTAGAAATGCCCTCTGCTGTAGGTTTGAGAGCAGGATGCATGCACAGACGGGCTGCCAGTTCTAGCAACTGACTGTAGTGTGAGACAAGTGTGAAGTAATATGCTGTGACCAGAATCCCGGTCAGACTGGTAATTCACTCCAATCAAACAGAGAAGAAGCTGAAGAACAGAGGAAGAGAGGCGAGGGCAGCAGGGTTAAAAGATGAAAGCTGAGCTTCCTTTCTTCTGCTTTGTATCCATTTTCTCTTTGTTCTCTCTCACTTCTACATTTTCTCCTCCTCATCTGTGCAGTTCTCCTGATCTACAGTTTCACAATCTCACCCCTAATCACACTAATCTCATTGCTTTCAACATGGCTGGTGTGAGGGCAGAAACTACAGAAACAGGAAGTTTTTGTTTTATTCCTGACTGAAGATATAGTGTGGTGAAATAATTGCACTCTTCTCATTGTAGTAAGACCTGAATGATTTTCTTCAATGGGATGAGTCAATTGTGTTACAGAACTTTTCCTGTTCTCTTATTGCTTAAATGAGAAACTCAGCCTAAGGCTACATATCCTCTCCCTCTCTCTCTCTCTTTCTCTCTCTCTCTCTCTCTCTATTTCTACCCCCCCCCCCCCCCCAACCCCCT
>CM076649.1:1546761-1587559 GCA_038496675.1 Rachycentron canadum | reverse complement strand
CCCTCCCCCCACTCCATCCTCTCTGACTCACAGGAAACAAGATGGAAGGATTCCTCGTATCTCTGATGAAGTAGAGCCCTCACTAGTACACTCCCACCCTCCATTTCCTCTTCCCTCACTTTCAAAGGTAATGTGAAACTCTCTCTCTTCTCTGGGAACTAAGGCAGTGCCAAGAATCTGATATGATGAATTTTAACAAGCCCAAAATCAAAGGGCGGTTTTGTAAAACCTGTTTTAATCGTCATATGTGCACCTGACTATTGAAAAACTGAACCCTCTTAAATAACATCAGTGAGCTTTATTCCATTTAGGTTTTCATGTTCCAGGCCCCCGGGATTGTACAGGGTTGGAGAGCAGCATGGCTTACTGGTGCACTTGAATCAATAATTACTAATGTTATTAGCTGCACCTACATTTGGTGCAGCTAATAATATCCCAATCTATATCCTAAGTTGTTATATGAGTCAGACAGTATTCTTTTGGCCTACTTTTATTACTGTCCATTTAAGAGTCCAATACCAACAATAAAGTCATCTTACTAAGCATTGTTTGTCTCTAAATAACCCAGAATTTTTGTCCAAAACCTATTGAAAGGGGTTAAGGTAGTGAGCCCCCTCGACAATGAACATATAATGAATTCATTATGAGTGTATCACATATACTTTGTGGTAATGTGTTATTATGTGACTAAAGATTGTGCCATCGCTCTCCTCACTTCTTTTTCTTTAAGGTGTTTAAGGCGATGGGACAGATCAGTGTTTCGCTTTGGCGACTGCATGAGTCCAGTGCACAGAGTTGCTGTTGGCACTGACATGGTGTCACCGGTCCATCCTTATTGTCATAACATCTCTGTTTTAATTCCTCATTGGTGTTCTTTCCTAGCTTGTACATCCAGGAGAAAGGTGCCTCTGATGCCCCCACACCTGCTAGCATAGTTGGCAGGCTGTTGTGGTGCCTGACAGAAGAGTCTGTGCCCTCTGTCACAAGGCTCTGTGACAAATATAGATCTGTAGCAGTTGTTTCACTCTAATACATACCGCAGGAGACAAACTGGTGTTATTTCTGTTACACATGTACTGGTAATGCATTTGGAAGGGATTAACAATATGTAGCTTTATATGGAGCTGTAAAGAATAGACTTGCAGGGATACATTTGTTTTTGATTTTAAATGTCTACATTGTTCTCATTTATCTTTATATGTTAATTTGCAGACCTAATGATTTTATACTGTCTTAACTAGATGAGCTTTATTTAAATACATAAGGTTGTATGTTACACACAGTAAAGTTATTAAAGCCAAGCACTTACACAAGACAGCAACACTTATATTATTACAATTGAAATGGCTTGTGGTTGACATTAAAAGGTCTCCAGTCTTTCTGAAGGACTAAAGACAAAGTCACATAGTGGAGATTTTTGCTCTACAGTACTACTGTACTGTATCCTGAATTTGATATCTTGAAAGTTGCAGTGAATACTTAGATTGTAGGGGTAGGTTTTCCACATAGACATAGCAACAGAGAGGCCACCTGTGTCTTCTTAGTTTGAAGGTTTTAACTTGCTCCTCATGCAAGTCAGAAACCTTGCTCCAGCTCCAGTATGTTAAAAATGATGTGATCAGAGCTACAGTGCTGCCTCAGAGTTCCTCTTCAGACAAAGTCAGACATTCATCCGTGCATAAGGATCCATACATGTGCTGTTTCAAACTCTGCTTACAGCATGACAGCATATGGGGGAAAAGAGGTTTGTGGCGTCTATATTTGTTCCAGACGGAGCTGCACAAAGTAGCACATTTCCTCAGCCTCAGGTTGGTTTGAGGACTACACATTTGAAAATGAAAAAAAACTGAGGGTGCAGAGTTGGAAAGAAATGAGCTAACCCGACTTCTGTAGCCCACTCCTCATCTCTGCTGGACGCTGGAGGCTTGAGGCTACATTTGCTACCACTGGCATAATATACCCACAACTCAGAGTGAATTTGGGCAGTCAAGTTGCATTGTGGGTAAATTCTGATAAGAAAAAAAAATGGTTAGATTTAAAAAGATTATGTCTCTGGTTCTGCTGCGTTGATTTTGATCCTCTTTTTAAACTGTATTTGTGAGTCTGGCAATATTTTAGAAGTGCAATGCTAAGCTGATTTAATTATTTCAGTAACTTGCAGTTCTTGTCGAGTTCAGTAGAAACAGAGGGGTACTAATGGATTCAGCAGCTTGATACTGAAAGTTCAAGGCTGGTGCTTTCTGAAGTCCTTGATAAGGTATTTAATGATAATAATGGATCACAAATACAAGAGCAACAGGTGCTTTTTGTTCGAGGGGGATAGAGCGGCTGATTGTTCACTGCTTTTAAAGACGTTGTGGGAGCTGTCTCAAAGAACAGAAAACTCAGCAGCAGTTCAGTAGATCTTAACCTCTGTGGCAATCACCCAGCTCTTCTGATGCATTGATGGGGGAGGTGGTGGTCATCTGTGTGAACTCCATTTGTGTCTCCCAAGCATCAGTGGCCACAGCAAGGTCAGACCAGTCTCTACAGCCAGACCTGATGAATGGCCCCTGATGGATTTTCTCTGGCTGAAATGATAGGCTTCTGTGCCCACTGATTGACTCTCTTTGAAGTTTAGTTTTCCATTTTACTGTATTTCCTTTGAGGATGCTGCTAATCCACAAAGCATAAATGGGGGGAGGGAGATATTGCTTTGGATGCAAATCATTGGCAATTTGTCTGTGGAATTTTAAATGTGCCTCTGTATGTGAGGAGTTAATGAAGAGAGGTTTTCAGGAGAAATGCCTGGACTGTATGGTTCATGGATATTAATGCCCCTATATGCATTCACTCACATACTGTATTTTGACTCATTCATCCATTCAGCTAAGTCAGTCGGTTGAGCAGTGAATCAGTCACTCATTCACTCTCTCACTTACGCACTCTCACTACCTCTGCTTTGTAGGCGCACACACTGCAGTCACTGGTAATCAACTTAGAGAAAAGAAGGTGTGTGGCTCACAACCCCTCCGGCAGTTAAACAGTGACTGTGCGCTCACTACTGTGGTTTCATCTTGTATCTGAGAGCAGAAGACAAAAGGTGAACCGCTTAAAAGCACGAGTCTGGAAGTCCTGAGCAATTCTTTGCACTTGTTTATGGCCTTGGGCTTCTTCAGTATATGTTCTGTTAGATCAGAGATGTGGGAGACAAACCACTTAAAGAATCCTGAGTAGAACAGTCTGTGCCAATGCCATGTGACCTGGCCTTGCCTGAATTAGCCAATCAACAGCTGATGCAAGCCAACAGTTGAGGTTTACACTCATCAGTTGGCATTGTGTCACTTAGTGTATTTGTAGTAAAAAAGACAATTTAAGCCTTGTTTTGTGGCAAAGTCACCAAACCTTTGCAGCAGGTTTTATCACATTTAACTGGTGATTCTACACATACCTTTTTCAGGTGGTGGTGATCTACCCACCATTCATCCCATTCATTTAGATAACAGCCTGGTCTTGTTAGTCTGACATAATTGTCTGCAAGTGCTGCCAAGATGGCTGCCGAGTGGTGCGACTTGCCTATAAGGGCTTTGATTAAATCACACCAGACCACACTAGATGGTGCAGCAGCAGCTTGACCTTCCTAACAACTTGAGCTGAGATGTCACACTCACCAACACAGCCCCATAGACAGCGTGCTTTACCACTGACACAGTGTCAGTTCTCATAGTTTGGATCTGAATTTGTAGTTAATATCTCACTCACATTTTGCCATTATATAACAATTCTAAGTGATTATCTGGCTAGAATGTAATTAGTGTTCAACTTTCTTCTTTCAGTGTTGTCACAATGAAATTTGGTATTCAGCTAAAGCCTGTGTAGACCAGAATAAAGAGGAAGCCAGTAATGAAACATAACCAGACAGTGTTTGAATGGCTGTTTTGGCATCACTCTACTGAAGGTTACCTTTGTTGGTACAAAATCCATATTTTGTGCACTTTTTCTTCAAACGATGTAACCTCTCCTCCTTCTGTGTACTTCCCATTGATTGTCGTCAAGGGAAATCAATTCAGACGATGAGCTGACCGTGCTTATCTTCTATTGCAAAATGAAAAACACTTAACATATATGGGTAGAATCTGTCCTCTTGAAAGCTTTCAGCAGTGCTTTTTTTTTTTTTTTTTTTAGAAGTAGGTCAATGTTTGTTGATATCTGATGTTGGAGGCGCGCCTGATGGAGAGAGCTGCACAGAAAAGACTCTTCTGCTTTCACAGAACGACGTCTCCCCTTTCATCCCACAGTTCTTCCTTTGCCTTTTAATCTATCCTTTTCCTCCTCTGTCTCTCGCTATCTCCTACGCTCTCATGTCACACCCGTGCTTAACTATGCGCTGATGATTTTCGGAGGTGCTGAAGTTTGGCAAAGTCGTCACTCAGGCTGTTGCATCTGGGCTGCTCGATTGTTTCACATATCTCCTCTGGTGGAAGTGATAACACATGGAGCTTTCACATTGTTGCTTTCATACCAAGGACACAGTGCAGTGAAAAGTGCCAGATGCGCTTGAATGTGGAGTCCACCACTCATTTACTGACTTTTCCCATTCCTTTATGACAGTTATTAAGCACTCATGGCAAAAATATCTCACCACAAAACACAGACAGTTTGAAAATCTCACTGATTCTTTGTGCAGAAATATAACAGCTTATAATCAGCATTTACAGCGTACCAGAGCACTGCAGATATAATTAACCTACTTTTCGACATGTGATGCAAAACAATGATAAACATACACTGTGGATGGATTATTTCTAGGTTTGTCATTTATCATCTGAGACGTGAAAGAAATACCTACACTGACCTGTTTTTATGTTTACGGTTGCCTCACTGTGTGTGGCTAAGGAGAAGTGTTTCTGAGACGGAGGCTTGAGAAATAAGAGATGAAAAGAAAAGAGGAAGAGAATGGTCACATATTGTAATATACGAAAATAGAGAACTATACTGTTGTGTGTGTGCTTGCATTAAAAAGAGAAGATATTTGGCACACAGGGTGGGGAGAGACATGGTTCCTCCCTTTCTCCTGCTTTTCACAGAACAGCTGTGTGTGTCTATGGGAGGGTGAGGTGGGGGGGTGAAAAGAGGAAGGAAGGGAAATTATATTCTCACATCTCAGCACATGCGTTTTACTACGCACATAGGTGTATGGATTCTGATAGACATCAACCAAGTTTTCTCTCCTACACGATTGTCTGAGCCACAGTACGTGCAAAGTGTCCCTGTCATTCTCACCTTTCTGCTGGTGGCTGACGGTGACATCTACACCCTCGCTCTTGTCAGCTCGTCTGTATCCGTACTTGTGGAATGATGACAGAGCTCAGGATGGCTAAGAATGTCTTACTGGATGGACTGCTCAGCAGCCCTACCAGTAAGCCTTTTCTCAAGAGACGATGTCTCAGTGATGTGAGTATTTTTCACTTTCTTGAAGTGAGAGATTCTTTTTGATCTAGTTACTGTTGCTTTATTAAATCCTGAGGAAGCTTAGAGACATGGACATATAGAGCACACTTGTTGCTGTAGACCAGTGGATGCAGAGTTTTTGTAAATCATCAGATCAATGCTCAACTTCCCCGGAGATGTGTTTTAGCCCTGTAAAGACAGATCAGCTGTGTTTGTGTCTGGGGAGAAATTGTTAATTGTAAATTTTACATACTTGTTTTTTTGACCTGATGATAGCATGTAAAATATAATTTGTGAATTCTTAAATGATGTTATTTTTATTTGAACATACTGTATAACTCTCTATGTTTACTCTCTGCTGCACTGAAGCAGCACATCCTCAGACCAACAGTCCATTGTTTCACGTCTTTCTCATGGAGAGAATCAGCACTGATGTGGTTTTTTCTGTGGAATCTGTGTGGTTCACAGATAATCTGGTCAGCATAGGACAATGTCTGTTGATGTTTGTTGTGCAGTCAGGAGAGCAGTATCTCCCTGAATATCATATGGCACTGTTTATTTTCACATGCAACAATAGACCGAGGCTGCACCTTTGGCTTTATTAGGTCAGGGTCAGGTGTGTGTGTGCTTGTGTGAGCATGTTTTTATGGGTGGTGAATAAGATTTGTACATTTACGTTTACAAGTATGTTTTAGCACAGGCATGTGTGAAAATGTGTATATGCTTGCATGTATGCATGCTTTTGTTTGTGTATGTGTATGTGTGTGTGTGTGTGTGTGTGTTTAGCAAGCCCTCCAGTGCCCCTCAGTAAATCCAAGCTGTCATGTGGAAACATCGGCTTGGCACTTCAGTCCACTTCTGTTACATGGTGAACAGAGGGTTCACCCCACAACAAGCACTGCCGTCAGGGCTGCTGTGATCGTCCCCGCCTTCATCTCAGGTTAGAAATAAGAATATTAGGAGATGTGAGAGCCGAGGGCGTTCTTCTGCTTTAACCTGTACCTGTCAGTCTGCTAATCGTTAGTGCATAGATAGCACAAGGTGTAATTATAAATCCTGTGGCTGGATTCATGCCTCCTTGTCTAATGAGCAACACTGGTATCAGCACACCACCTGGACACATGGTGACTGCACAACATCAAGATTACACCACGGTTAACATTAAACCATCCATGTCGATTTATCTTTATTTCCTCTGTATTTACCTGCTACCTGGTTAAGTGTGTCTCATTGGCACACTAATGTCACTGTGTGTTTCAGAGACCAAAACCAGAGTGTCTTCCAGCTAATTTGGCCATTGTACACAGTCAGATGAGCTGTTGGCTGTAGCAACAGAGAAAAGCACCGTGGAGCTCTGAGGCTCATTTTCCCCTAAGAGTTTCCTGTTTACAGCGTGTTTGTCTTCAAGCGTGGAGGAACGATTCTCTTGGCGTTGAATGAAGCCTCAGTGAGAGTGGTGTCAAGTGGGGGCGGGGGAAGCGTTAAGGAGTGCTGTCATAGTGAAATATGGAATCGGGGGTGTTGGAGATTCCAACATGAGGTCTTGTGTCTTGAGACGGCACAGTCAGCTGTCTTAGTGAACAGAGATGGAGGATGAGTGTTGACCACAGGGAAAGCATAACAGCAACTGCTCTACAAACTCTCAAACCTGTGTCCCACTGTGGATCTGTGTCATCTCTCTCACCCAGACCTCAGACCTGTTTGCCATGATCGAAAGGATGCAGGTACAGTAAGTGGTCCCCCTGGATCTGCCTTTTGTCCTCAATTCCTTTTAGGCTTTAATCAAACGCCATCCTCAGAATTCCACTCGCTTTGGACATAAAACTCCCATTTACTTCTATTTTGAGACTCACGTTTCTCTACTTTTCCTGCTATTTTTGTATCCCAGCTCACAACTCTGTTACTGCCGCATTGTTATGTGTGTGTCCGCATATCCTCTTCGCCGTTAACCTTTTTTTTATGATATTTGCAGAAGTAACACCCTCAGGCTGTCTTTAGAAACCTAATGCTTCTGAATGTGCTGAACAGACCCCTTTGTGTTGTCTGTTCACAGCTGGGTAGTTTTATCTGTGTCATCAGATGTGTGAATTGTTGTTCTGTCTTTTCTTTCTTAGTCAATATGCTGAGGTGGATTTGTAGGAATGTAGTTTGTTTTGTAGCCTGTGATGTTCAACAGAGTTACATGAACCAGAAGCAAGAACAGCAAATTCTGAATAAGCCACTGGAGAGATCAACACAGTTTAAACAGATACTTTGATCTGAGCGCGCCTTTGACACTGCAGGCATTCGCAAATTTCCCTTTTAACTGAATCATGAAACATAGTTCTTTTCATTTATTTCCTTTGATCTTGAATAAGTTGTTTGTATTGACAAAAGGTATTGTGTATTTCATACATACACTACTGTCACAGTCAAAGACTGCATGAAGTTGAACCTTCAGCTTCAGCATTACTGTGTAAGGCTCAACTTATGGTCCTAAAACACTGGAAACTCCATTTAAATCTTAATAGTCTGTTATAATATATTAGATGGAAGCAAAGAGGCACAAAAACATTATTTAGGTTTTTAAAGACAGGCTTAAACAACATTGTTGAAGTGTTGGAACCAAGAAAAATCAAAGGTGTAGAAGACACAAAGTGTGGGCGTGAAGACACTAAAGCAGGACACTTGTGAATATCTCGCCAGATTCAGACCTTTTTTTTTTTGGTTTGTTTTGCTGTTGGTTGTTAAGTGCCTGAGCAACACAGGAGCAACATGCAACAGGAGCATATTTTATCATTAGTGATGCATATTCTTTTTAAAAAGGCACAGAGAATGAGGGAGGGAAGGAGAGACAGAAGCAGCGGAGGAGTCTTCAAAGAAAGAATTTAATGAAAGCATTTCCAATTTCCATTCCATTCAACTTCCTCCGACCTTAAAGAATATGCATTAAATTTGATATGTTTCAAATCTCGCTGCAGGGTACTCCACACGAAGGGGCGACTGATCAGGAATGCTTTGTTTCTTGTCTCTCTCTGTGCTTTGGGAACTGTCAGTAGTTATGAGTTAAGAGAATTAGAATAGTTAGAGAAGATGGAAAGTCCTATTTTGGCATTTTATGGGCCACAGGTGAAACTGTGGTTAATGATATCTGTACCTGCAGTGTGGCTCTCCATTCTCATGGACTTCTGCTCATCTTTTTCAATGTGCTTTAGCCTCTAAGATATCGCTCCTCTTTACTTCCTCTTTCTCTGGCCCATCTGTTGATTTAGCTTGTGTTATGTAAACATGAATTATTATCACAAGGATTCACTCACTCTCATACTGAACAAGAAATTTCATGCAGCTTGATAATTAAAGTGTTGTGTGTTTGTGTGCATTGTCACACATGTTATGCTGTGTTGCAGACCCCTGTTCATTCGGTATTCTCTCTTTCTCTTCGCTCTCTATTTATCCACAGGGTTGCAGAATGGATGAACAGAGATGCTCCCTCCCTCCCCCCCTCAAAGTGAGTCGCAAATTGTCACATCTCCTCATAGACCACAGTCTGGTAAAGCATCTGTAATGGCAGACTTATAAACCTTTCCTTATCAGCTGTCAGACAGGCTTTAGGGCGCTCGCCGACTGGGTTAAGAACTCACCGGGTACCAGGACTGCAAAATCCTCTCCTGTCCTGTTGCCTAGACAGGCTAATGCACTGTATTGTAGAGTGGGAGATTGTCTCAGCAGGATGTCTGTTGGCAGAAAGGTCAGCCAATAGATGGTAATCATCAGAAAGAGGAACATAAAACCATTTATTGCTGACAACAGCCACAGGGTACATAGTCAGGGTTGGCTAACCTCACATATTTGAGTTTGAGGTAAAGATTAACATAAAGGCTGCTGTAAAGAATGGGTCTACAGATCCATTGCAGTGAATAATAAATGGAAATACTATCCTATAAAAGTAAATACATTACAATACATATTCTTAATGTACATTAAATGGCCAAAAGTGTGTGGACACCTGACAGGTTATTCATGTGAGAACATCTGTTTCCAGAGGCTTTGGTATTAATCTAGTGCTATAACAACCTCTACACAGCTGGGAGGGCTGTCCAAAGGATGTTTAAACCTGGCTTAAAAAAATTGTTTCCATTCACCAACAAGGGCACCGACATTTGGCCTGCTCCCAGTTGGCAGTACATGTCAAAGTCAAAGTCAAGTTCTTCCATGCTAAACCTAAATAACTATGTCTTTATTGACCTCACTTTATACATGGCAGGGGTGCCATGTTGAAAAATTCCCCCCAGTAAACTGTTTCTGTAAAGTCAGAAAGACACTGTGTCTAAAATATGATTGTCTTATAGCCATTGCTTTCAATGGGCTTAGTTTACCACAAAAACCGCCCAAATGTATGTGGACAGAAACAGATATATTCTGCATTTCTGTGAGAGTTTTGGTGTTTGGATTTATATTTACCTTGTTTCCTGTAGATAATCACCAAAATGTTGTTAATATAATGCAGCTACAGTGGATCTTGGCTTTTTCACCAGCTTTGCAGCTCTATGGGTGACTGATTTTTTTTTTTTTGTAGCAAGGTCGGCGTCATTGTTTTTTAGTGAAATGTCTCAGCAGCTATTGAACTGATTGTCAAGACACTTGGTGCGGACATCCATGGAGAAAGAGTCCTCATCACTTTGGTGATCATCTCATCTAATGTCGCCTCCATGAAAGCTTTAATTACTAATTGTTGCATTTTGTGTAAAGGATTGTGACTTAGTTGAATACAAAACAAAAACTTCTCTCTTGTTCATGCTGTGACTCCAGGCTTGATGTCTGCCAAAAGTCGGGGTGGGGGGCATCAATGCCACAGTATCTGAATACAATTATCAGAGGGTAAAATGAGAGATAAAATATTTATTATGAGACTGTGGATGTGTCATATGCATATGTTTTTCAAAGTAAAAAGTTTTGTTGTTCTCCCTGTTCTGCATGGATACTGAGCAGTCTCAGCACCCAAATATTTCAACTTTTACCAAAGAACTGCTGACTTTAAATGGGTTGTCAATAGTTGCATAACAACAGCAGGAGCGGTGAGCACAACAAAAGAGGAATATGTAATCATAAGAGAGGAATATAAGGCATTTGTCATAAAGGTCGCTAATATAGCCGCTGTCATATTTGCAATAATCCTGAAAAATATAGAACTGCACAATACAGTAGTTAAAAGTCTGTCAGTGTTTATGCTCATTGTTATTTTTCTCAAAGAACCAAAACTTAAAGTATGACTAGAAATAGCTGCTTGTCAGCCTGACTCATCTTTGTTTCCTTCCCTGCAGACAGAAGAGGACTACATCCCTTATCCCAGCGTTCATGAGGTACATACAGCGCACTGTCTGCACTCGACAAACATATACACTCTATAGATGTCAAGAAGTATAACGCTTAAAGGTCCCATCCCTGTCAGGTCCTGGGTCGCAGTAGCCCTTTTCCACTCATCCTGCTGCCACAGTTTGGAGGCTACTGGATTGAGGGGACCAATCATGAGCCGAAAGACCCACCAGAAGCAGATCAACCTCCCTGTCCTACCTCCCACATCAAACTGGAGACAAACAGCACCGCCAAGATATACAGGAAGCATTTCATGGGCAAGGTGAAGACATATTCTTTGTTTGATGTATTGTATCTTAAAATAGCAAAGTCTTTTAGGGAAAGGTAACCTGCTTCCGGTTTCTCAAATCTGTCTAATATTAATGATCTGCAGTTTTAATTCAATATTTGTCTGTAAAAACTGTATGTGTAGCAAAACTGCTCTTGAAATTCCTGTTTTTCCTGTTGCCTGAACTCAGCTGTTTAAAGAAGTAAAGGTTAAACACCCCTTAGAGTTAAGGTTAAGGTTAGTTTTTATGTGGGTTCATTTATGATCATCTGTGAATTATCCATCATTTCATCATATTTACTACCACTAGGCACACAGCGATACACGCAGATCTTGGAAATAGATGAGACGTTTGAAAAGAATCGCTTCTTTTTGTTAGCAACATGAAAAGATAATTAGCTGTTCCCATGGAATTACTTTTAAAATCAATGTAGAGTATGTAACAAATCCCCAACCTAGAAATGCAATATATCCAGCAGTTGTGCATTGAAAATAAAATTTACAAAAACTGGGACATTGTTCCTTGTTTCACACCTTTTCTTCAGGGGCAGTTCAAGTACTTTCCTTAATTAGAAGAGTGTTACTCTTCACCCCTTTCCAGTTCTTCTTCTTTTGTTATTGTGTCACCCACTGTTGGTTGCAGGGGGAAGTATTCATCCGTGCATTAAAGTGTCTTCTGCTTATCTGCCCCCAGGAACACTTTAATTATTACACCATGGATGCTGCCCTGGGCCACTTGGTCTTTTCCATGAAGTATGATGTCATTGGGGATCAAGAGCATCTGCGCTTGATGCTTCGGTACAGTTTCCTATTATTGTTATCTCTGACCTGTTTTCTCTCCCAATTTTGTTTGCTCTGTTTCTCTTGCTTGTTGATCACGGTCCTCATTTTTTTTTTTATTATTCTTTGCATCCACAGTACTTTCACTTTTATTGTTTCTCTCTTTATGTACTTGTCTCTACACCACCCTTCTCTCAGCTCTGGCTTCAAATATCCATGACATAGGTTTCTCCCAAACAGAACCATATTACCATGGTTTAACCATAGCATTTTCACACATGGCTGACTTTTTCACCAGAGAAGCATTTGGTCAAAGAGAAAGTTTCTCTATTGCCACATTGCTTCATTGATGAATTTTATATTGAAAATGTATTTTCCAGCTCAGTTGCTGCCGATAGGCAATAGGCAGGGGGAGAGGCTACACCTGAGGTCATCCAATCAATTTTCTCATCAGTTTCATCTTCAATTAAATATGGCTTCAAATGTCTGCTGACTAATTTACACAGCCTGAAAGTGTTCAAAAAACTGTTGTTCAAGGATCATTTTATTTTTATTTATATTTATTTTAGCTTTTATTTATTTACTTAATTTATTAATTTGTATATCCACCAAGCCTCTGTATAAGAGTGAGATGAAATAATCACCTTTTCACCTTCACTATTGCAGCATATTGCTTGTTCCTGCTGTTAAGAGAATAAATAGCATAATTAACAGACTGAATAAATAAATAGGTTAATATTTTTAAATGAAAATACCGTCTCAGATTTGGAAAATCTGTCCCTAATCTATGTCCCTAAAAGCAGAAAAAAACACAGATTTGTGTCAGTCAATTTTGTTGTGGGAGTAATAATGTGAGTATAGTTAAGTGATATACTGTGTGTAGTGCAGCATAAACACTCAAGCTTCTCTCTATGAATGTTAGACTTTAGAAACTGTGCCACAAAGTACTTAACAATCAGCACATTATTCTCTATCTATGTTGTACAAGCCTCCCACCCACCATCACCCAAACTCGTGCTCACTTGCTGAAGTCCTCCACTCCTTCGCATTTTGCTAAATCCAGACGAGGGGTAGAGAGGTAGAACTCAACGCACCATGTAACCTGTGAATTAAATTTAGCTCCTGAGAGACTCCGCTAAAGGTTTGATAGCTGCACGCCCTCTTTGTCAATGAAGGTTCACAGTGGATGAGTTTGTAGCAACGCAGCAACAGTCACAGCCCACAACTTTCTTTCACATTGTGATGTTTTCCACTGGGTGGGCACCACCCACAGTCACCCCAGCATCCCAGTCAAACTCAGTCACCTCAGCTGGTGCCATCACAGGCACTGACTCACAGTCCATCTGTAAGAGACCAACATGATGAATCATAATCTCTTTTTATATATTTCATTGTAACTGCCTCACACACTGTAAAATCACCGATCTATATACTTAGCGTACATCAGTAAACTGTCCATCTGCCAAGCCTCACTTTCCTTAGTCACCGTTATTACACCTGTAAGATTTTCTGCTCTCACACACACAAGCTGTTTACAACAGATGAGACAAAAGTAAGTGTCTCATTTCTAGCTTGGTAGCTAACAAGTAAAGCCAACAGTTCTACATACGTTGCTGTCTCTGGCTGAAGTTTTGTGTTTCCAGAGTTGTTGCCTCATTTATAAATGTATGTTGTGATACAGTTTGCATTTATTAAAAATTGTGGTTATTGCACTTGGCCAAATTGCAACTTTAATAGAAAATTTGAATAATTCTTCAGCTCTTTAAGATATACCCTAGACAATATCATATTAAATAACTGAGTCTAAAGCTTCATGTCCCAGGAAAAAGGCAGCATCCATTTATTGTTGTAGTACTGCAGTGTAGACCTCATATATTAAATATGATAGGAACAATATAATTATTATTTTATTCTAAATTAAACCTGTTTGGCTGCATAGCTTAGATATTTCTTTGTGTTATCAAACAGTTTTCTATTCTGTCTTGACAAGACAAAAATGTTTTAAGAGGAGTACTAACAGTGTTTGTACAGTGTTTGGCAAGCATCGTGTTATCTCAGCTGCTGGAGTGTAAACATCGCCAAATCCAATAAAGAGCAAGACAGAACTTATCACATTACACTAAACTCATAAAGGCTTTTTCTTTTTTACACAACCTGTAGCTCCACCTAAAGTATGCTCAGTCATGCTCAGTATGCTCAGTCACTACTGTAGGTAGTTGGACCTGCTAACGAATGTAGCTCAGATATACATTATTGCAGATAAACATAGAGTTTAATTAAGTCATAAGTCTTTGCTGCTGAGTTTTTGACTTTTGGAAAGGCTGGGGAAAGATGACATCATTCTCAAAAGTCATGAAGTGCAGATTATTGCTGTCACTGCAGCTGCATGTACATCACCTCAACCCAGAACTGCAGGCTCAGCAACTTGTCGGTGCTATTATTGGAGAATTGTTATTTGAGGGAGGGGTTTGTACAACTACAATACGTGTGAGTTTTAGAGATATTTGTAGGTGGGCTTGAAGTAGAGTAGATCTTTTCAACAACAGAAAATGAGAAGGCAATTACATTTTGAACTATTGCGCGTAGAATCCAAGTGAATGTGAGCTACTAATCACTCCAATTTTTTTGAAAACTTTGACGCCGTCAGTATGTAAACAGTTTTCTTAATACTCTTTGTGATAACCCTTCAATAGAGCAGTAATGATGGACAAATTCAACCCTCTTTCTCAGGCGATCTTGTCTCAAACAAAAAAGTGTACAGACTGTCATACTTTCAGGTCCATACAGCATCTGTAGGAAAGATTTCCTTTGAACGTGTTATTCACTCGCATGAAAGCCAAGCAACAAAGAAAGAAACTATTAAAGCAGAAAAATTGCTTTGTATTAGAGCTTTGACTTTTCCAACTATTTGCCTTTCAGCACAAAGCTAAAAACCCACCATGATGTGATTCCTATTTCCTGCCTTACCGAGTTCCCCAATGTGGTTCAAATGGCCAAGGTAGGCAGTTGTTATCACGCAGAACACATTCTCAAAAAGTATTTCAGTATGCACTTAATATGCAAGAATGCTGAATGTACTTTTTTTACTTTTAGCTCGTTTGTGAAGAAGTAAATGTGGACAGATTTTACCCTGTCCTCTACCCAAAGGTAGGCATCGATCCCCATCGTGACTTTGAATATATCACTCTCTCTCTTCCCTCCTACTACACCAGACTTAAAACTTCCTATCATCTTGTTCTCAGGCGTCAAGGCTCATTGTCACCTTTGATGAGCATGTGATCAGCAACAACTTCAAGTTTGGAGTTATTTATCAAAAGTTTGGCCAGGTGAGTGCACTTCACAGATACAGCCAGATGATCTTTTCCTTTTGAAGTCACTCCTCGTGAACATGTCCTTTGCTTCACCCTTGCAGACATCAGAGGAGGAGCTATTCGGCAATATGGAAGAAAGCCCTGCCTTTGTCGAGTTCTTGGAGTTTCTGGGCCAGAAGATTGAACTTCATGACTTTAAAGGGTTTGGACACTTTTCAATTCAATTTCATTCAGTTTTCAGAGCAGCAGATTTAAGTACTTTGTAATTGTCTATATCTACCTAATGTCTTTTTACAATGAGACGAGCAATTGCTTTGGTATAGCTTTAAATGAAACCCTGTAAAGGCGACTTAGAGGGCCCTGATATTTGTGGTGAAAGCTGAAATTGTGATTGAGTAGGCAGAAGTGCCCTTGGCATTCTCTCAATGATGGATGAGCGTGGAAGGACCGGCAGCTCTGAGAGCACGCACCTATGTTCCACTCCGAACACCACCTCGCTCATCTTTCTTCTGTCCTCCTCTCGGCTGTTTACCTCAATTCTCCTTGCCTTTTCTTCTCATCCTTTCTCCTTTTCTGCTTTTTTATTCACATTCTTTTTTCTCACTTTTGCCCTTAATTCTCTCATTTTCCTTTTCCTTCTCCAGGTTTCGAGGTGGGCTGGATGTCACTCATGGGCAGACAGGCACTGAATCAGTCTACACAAGTTTCCATAATAAGGAGATCATGTTCCATGTGTCCACCAAGCTGCCTTACACAGAAGGAGACTCACAGCAGGTATAGTGACTGTGATTAATGATCAGAGTAATTTGTACAACTAGACTAATTTGTCTCTTTGGGGCAGTTTTGACTAATTGATTTGTAAAGGCCTCTCTTTGTCACTCCCCCACGTGTTTGACTGCAGGAGCAGCTAATGGGTCAGGGGCTGTAAAATCCAAATTTCTTTTAAGTCAATGGTGATGAACCAAGACAAATCATTTGAATCTGTAATTACCCTAACTGCGATGTGCAGGGCAAAAATCAAAGCCATTAAAACAATAGTTTGACATTTTTGGAAATGCTCTTGGTCCCTGTCTTGCAGAGAGAAAGAGAGAGAGTTAGATGATTGGTTCAAAACCATTTTCATGTGTGAACGATGAATATGTAGCTGGAGCCAGCTGGTGATTGCCGCTACAAACCAACTAGCAAGACTCTGTAACAAACAAAATCTGCCTACCAGCATTTCTAAATCTCACTAATTAACATCATCTCATTTGTTTATTCCAAACAAAAACTGATTTCCAGACTTTATGCTAAGCTAAGCTAACCAGCTTGTTGGCTGCAACTTTATATTTACCGTACAAACATGACAGTGGTATCACGCCTCTCATCTATTCTTCAGCAAGTTTTGTATTGTACCTCCCTAAGTATTCTCTCAACACATAAGAGTGAAAAAAAACTACAGACATTTTCTTTTAAAGCTACTTTACTTGTTCTTTACAAGAGCAGCACAGACATTATTGTGCAGGGGATTTGCTAAGAATGCATTTAGGTTTTGCAGGTTGGCTGTCCTCACCTAACCTGCTGTCATAGAGAAATATCATTTTTGGAGTTTGCCATTTCTAACAGCATTGCCTGCATCTCCTCTGGCATTGAAGTTTCTCCTCTGTTGATTTATGGCCGGAGACCTTCATCTCTTTGATGCCATGTTGCAGTGAGGTGCATCAGCGCTCAGCTGCTCTCCACTGTTTCGTAGAGTGGTTTAAATCTTGTTACCACAGTAACCCTGCACAGACGAGCCATGTTTGTGAACAGAACAGGGGACAGAAACAGCACCAACATGAGATGATCCATGCGGCAAGGTGCACCCATAGTAACAGGGCATTATTTCAGAAAGGATGAAGTGCAGAATGTATGCAGTCAGATCTGATCAGAGCACATATAAACTGCACTGACACGCACCAAGTGTCTTGATGCAGCAATGTACTTGTTGAGTTTGTTTTTTTTTTTTTTTTAAATCTTATCTGTCTATGGTGACACTGTACTTTTGCTGTCTATCTGCACAGAGAATGACTGATCTGTTTTCAGAAAGCCACCATGTGAGTAAATATTAAAGCTAACAGTCAATAAGCTTGGGGATGATGCAGCAGTATCCTGGCTACCTGAATTTCATTATTAAATGGATCACAAAGATAAAGTTGTGATATTCTGTCCTCTCCACAAAGAACTCATTCATGTCTATCAAAGTGTGATCTCAATTTTCTCCTAAGCTGTGTTATTTTGTACTATTTAGATGTTCTGCAATCAGATATCTACATGCAATTACAAGGCAAAGCCAGAGTTATTTTGGTGTAAACCTTTTGCAAATATTTCATAAATTGGACACATTCACTTTGAACAATATAAAACATTTTCCATTTACATGGGCATTTATTTAATATTACTTGCTCATATGATTTCAGCAAACTATAAAAAATTGTAAAGGCCTGAAACAGATGGTCGATTGTTCTCTTGTAAACAAACAGACTGGCTTTAACAGACAGATGATGTAAAGTAATTTGACTGCTCACTGGGAAAGAATAATATCTATAAATCCTAGAATAAATATTTGCTGTATTGCAGTTTGCACACAATTGGAGTAGCACCACTTCAGCTCAAGAGGTGTGAAGTGGCTTCGTTAAATGGCTGTACTTTAGCGCGTTAAACAGCCTGATGACTGACGAAGGGTAATCATCGCATGCTGCTGCAGAGCAAGCGTCAGTGTTGAGGCTATTACTGTGGAGGAATATGGGAGCTGGCTCTATTTTTGTCAAGACTGTCTGCATTGAGAATATTTTTGCCTGAGAATTTCTGTTTATCACCAAACTGGATCTGAACCTGATAGATCTGCTTCCCATTGCATGCTGTGGAATGATTTAGGTCACAGCGTCTTCCCGATGAGAATCATTTTTCAGGGCTGAACAGACTTTCTTTGCCTTTCTGATACTTGCATTTTTAAATATTTTACTGTTTGATTTTTGGATTTTTACATTACTTAATTATGCACGTTTTGTCAAATTTTGCACAAGAAGGAAAGGAAGTAATATCCTCTGTGATATTTATGAGAGCTTACAAGCTGTTTAAAGTTCCTACCAAAGGTAATGAGGTGACAGAGTACAAGAAGATGGCATCCCTAATACTTGGCAACACTGCACTGCATTTAAAGATATTGCTTGGATAAAAATGTAATACTTGGGCACAGTCGCTCTGTCTCCCAAGTGCACAAGTTTCTTTTTGGCAATTTAAACCTTTTGGCAACAAGAAAAATGCAGCCACTCTGTGGCTTTCTTTCCATCTGTAGAACCATAAACCATTTTTGTTTGACTTTGCAGCACCTCCACTGGTATTCAGATGTATTTATGTCCACAGCACCAGCACACGTGAAGCCCTAAATTATTCCATCCTAGTCACGTCTACATTGAAGAAACAGATAAAGTTGATTTATGGGGGCCTGTGTGTCAGTATATGCATTTATAGATGCAAACCTATGAGGTACACAATTTTTTTTAAATTTTTGTTAATAGTGAATGAGGACCTTTTTTAGTGTGTTAAATTTTTAGCATGGGCTATAAAGAAGAGCTACAAGACAGGTTGATAGTTGTGTAAACTGGGGTGTCATGCATCTCAAAGAAGACAATGTGCTCTTGGATTAAAGTCAAGTCCACCTCTCTACTGCGACTATATTTACTCCCAATCAGTCTTTGTGTGCAAGTCCTGGAAGTCATTCTGTGATGGCCCTGTGTTTGTGATTCTCTAGCTGGTTATTTGAGACGTTTTCACTGTTGTTAGTTTTGTTTATCTGTGCCCTCCAGCTGCAGAGGAAGAGGCACATAGGCAACGACATTGTGGCCATCGTGTTCCAGGAGGAGAACACGCCCTTTGTACCAGACATGATCCAGTCCAACTTCCTGCATGCGTATGTGGTGGTGCAGGTGGAGAACGCCTGCACGGACAATGTCACCTATAAGGTTGGTTCTAAGATCAAGAAACTCTGGCTGACAGTGACCTACAAAACCTATTTCAGATGCACTCATTCATTATTCAGGAGTTTTGATTCTTCTGTGTGGCTTTAAAAAGTGGCACATCACGCTGATTTTTTTCAGAAGGGGCTTTCATAGACTTTGCTTACCTCCTCCAGGTGTCTGTGACAGCAAGGGATGATGTACCTTTCTTCGGGCCTGCTCTGCCGGACCCTGCCATCTTCAAAAAGGTCAGGAGTCAAACACAGTTCATAAACTCTGTTCCCCTTTTACAAGCAGACGTCATAAACCTTCCTTTACTCCACCCTCCCCTCTCCATTCTTGCCTCCGTTCAGGGTCCTGAGTTCCGCGAGTTCCTCTTCACTAAGCTCATCAATGCAGAGTACGCCTGCTACAAGGCTGAGAAGTTTGCCAAGCTGGAGGTGAGAAGAAGTTTACCATAGAAATGTGAATGTCTGTGGTGTGTGTGTGCATGTCTTCACACACACAGATGTGAATCCTACTGGCTGTATCCCTGATCTTGTTTTATTTTCATCAGTTTCACCCACATCTCGACAAACCAACTTGAACTCACTGTCAGTACCTGTGCACACTGACTGTGTTGTTGTTGTTATTATTGTCAGGAGCGCACACGTTCAGCCCTGTTGGAGACTTTGTATGAAGAGCTGCACATCAACAGCCAGTCCATGATGGGTCTGGGTGGGGATGAAGATAAGCTGGAGAACGGGGGCGGTGGAGGAGGAGGGGGCTTCTTTGAATCCTTTAAGGTACAGCCCCATCCCTCCTTTGATGAGACGCACTGTTAATCTGCAACTCCACATGCATCAGAGAGTATGGTGATGACTGGAGAAACTTTCAGGATGCTTTTTTTCTCCCTCCCCTGTCTCTTGGCTGGGATTCTGGGTATTCACACATGAGAAAACAAAGCATAGAAAATTTGCAGTATCTCAAAGGACCAGTCCTGTGGCATTTGATTTCCTCACTTGGCTGCGACTGCTGAACTCAGTGTGTTTTCACATGATGGTGTGGTTTGGAGGCTGGGGAGCGTCCAGTTGTGTATGAAAGGCACTTTGCTCTGACTGCGAATACTCCATCAATGACCATTAGAGCTGTGGAGCGTGGCCCAGCCGCTGAGGCACGACAGCAGAAGCTGTGATTGCGTGTGCCTGATGAACAATTTAATGACCTCTCATTAGGGAGCTGATGATGCAGTTTGCATGTCTCCCCATGGGCAGTGTTCTCTTGCTGTTTTTCTTTTCTCTCTGTGTCATCAATGAGTTCTCTGCTTTTTTTGTATTTCTTTGTAGCTTCAGAGAAATATATCCACCTCTCTTACGGAATCTCTGTCTCTGTTATCTCTTTAGATCCATCTGTCTTTCGCACCTCCATATACTACCTCTGTATAAATGTGCTCTTGCCTGCGAGTTTTGTCAGTCATTTTTCTTTCTACCTGTCGAACGCCATATTACTACCTCTCTTTCTATCTATCACATCTCCACAAATTGTATCAGCAAAGCTTTCCCCACTCTGCCCTTCCCTGTCTGCTCTGTTTCATGTAGATTTTTGGTGCTGCCGTCTCTCCTACTTTCCCTCATTTTTGGTTCTCTCATGTTGGTCGTCTTCTCATCTTGCTCTCCCGTGACACAGAAACTCGCCACAGATTCTTCCCTGTTAAATGACAACCTAGACAATAACAGATGCAGACTCATCCTCTTCCACAAAGCCTACACTCTCTTCAAACCTTCTATGAACCTACATTTCTTACACGCAGCCTCTCCCTCCTGCCTGTTGACCTGCACTGCCCCTAAGTGTTCAAAAATAGTCCCACACACAAACACCCACATGTCCATATACTCACATCATATTCACCACACTTCACAATAGGTTCAGCGTGTAGACATATTTACCTACCATTAAATAAAAATTATAGAACAAATTGCCATTTGTCAGAATTTTTACATTCAGTGATTTCTAAATCTGAATATGTAAAATAGTGAAACCACAAGCCTCTTTCATAGCAAACATATTAGAAGCTGAGAAGCACAGGTGTTTCTTCCCTACTGTGACTTGTCAAAGTGTCTCCTGCTTAAAAACATTTTAAGCAGGAAACACATAAAATAATGTAAAAACACACAAATAAAACATACACTGTATCATCAACAGTATTTGCTAATATCTAAATGTTGGTTGACATTTGAACCATTGGTCAGTGTGTTGCATTTCCACATAATATCAGTGGATCCGCTGACAGTATCTCCTCGTTTCTCTCTGTAGCGGGTCATCCGCAGCAGAAGCCAATCTATGGACGCCATGGGCCTCAGTAACAAGAAGTCACACACAGTCTCCACTAGTCACAGTGGCAGCTTTACCCACAATCCCGCAGAGAGCCCCAAAACCCCAGGGATTGTAAGTAGCCCGTTTTGGTTCACACGATGCCCACTTAACACGTTCATTCAGAGCAGAGTATATTTTCAATATGCACAGCACAGTAAGTGCACATACAGACATACTCAACCCCCAGTCTTTCTCCTGAGCAGCACTTTAGCAAATTACTCCTGTTGGCACATTATAGCCCCTTACACCAGTATGTTAACATCAAAGCACTCGCTTTCATTCCTGACATTTTAAATTCACTCTTGCTTTGTACTAGAGCAGCACTGATTGCCTTTCTCCATTTATGGCTCTAAGTGTTTGTATAAATAAGTAGGTTTTTTGTTTTCATTTTTTTATAAATAGCATAATTCATTCTCAGCATTTCATTCATTCTCATCTGTTGAGACAATCTTCATCACCACACAGTGTGACAGTTACATGTCTACGCTTATGTTAAACCTGGAGTATCCATTGTGAAATCAAACCAATTATTTTCTTCTCAATACAAGATGACTGATTGTTTGTGAACCCCAGTCTAGTCTCTGTCCCAAGTCTTGAAGTGAGCTCAGCGTAGCAGCCGTTTGACTACCCAGACTCCCTCCCTCCTCGATGTGCTTTTGTCATGACTGTTTCCTCCTTTAAATGTTCCTACCTCTCTGTGCAGCCGGGTGCATGTGTGGCTGAACAATATGCATGGCAGGTGCCACAAATGCAAGGAGCATCCTGTCCTGTCCTGTGGTCCTTTCAATGATGGGGTTAATTATGTTTCACCTGTTTTGGAAGCCATTGCAGTTTTGAATTTAGCTACTGAGAGAATTTTGAACTGAAACTAAATTCACCCCATTTATGAAAGGACTAAGTTTTCTTTGGATTCTTTCACCCCTCTTTGCCCTCTTTGCTCCCTCAATGCATCACTACACAGACCTGTACGCCTCTGGGCAGAAACTGCCAACACGCCTGCTTCCTCGGTGGCACTTCATCTCCTGCTGTGCCCTCCTGTGTTGAACCCCAGTCTGCCTTTGCACTAAAAAGCCCTTTTACGGTTTCCTCAATATCGTGTCTTTTCTATTAACTCATGCTGTGAGCTCCTTTTCAAACTCTTTTGCACCTTGCAGTTTAAATTCTTTGTGCTGTGCGCATGAAAATCTTATGATATGTTCTTTTCTTTTCCTTCCCTCTCTTGCCTTTTTCAATCTATCATCTCCTTTCTCTCTCTGCTTCCCCTGTCCTGTCTTGTGTGGCTTAGTCATTGCTTGTCCCAGGGAAAAGTCCCAGTAAATATGGACGTCGAGGCAGTGCCATAGGGATAGGAACAATAGAAGAGGTTCACGTATAACTCTCCCTTCTTGTTTAATATTCTTGTCTTTACTTTGCTATTGTCTTTTTTTTAAATGTATCTGTATGTAAGTGTATTGTAAGTGACTGGAGATTTTAAATTGTAGGTGTAATTAGTGATAATGACATGTCTTTGTTTGTAGTTTTGATTACAATTTCATTCATTTCATTCATTCAACCAGTAGCCAAACCCTCTTTTGTTTATGGTTTATGGCTGAGATGGAATGACACATCACAAAATCTTTCCTGTAACGTAAATAGTTTTTACAGGAAGACAATGAATGTTTGGGCTTCATGCATGAATTCCTTCACTTCATTTTACTTTGAAATGTGTTCCTAAACACTGAAAGAGAAAAGTAAGCAATCTAGCAAACAAAGTTGTGAACAGACTCCCACTTATGTTCTCATACAGTCATTCATTGCTGAATCATACTGCGTCTTAAATTAGAAGTGTGTACCAGACATTTTGAAATTTGAACATATAAACTCAAGAGTCTGATGTTGTTGCTTTAAATAAAAACCAAGCAGAACACCCAGCAGGACACTTCTAAGCGAGAAAGACGACAAAAAAAGTTATGCTCATCAGAGATAAGAGTCAGAAATAAGAAAATATGGAATTTAAAATCAATTCCCACCTTAGGCTTCTATATCTTTGATTTGTAAAACGTGTTGCCAAATGTGTCATTAGTTTATCTTAGGACTTATCAAGCCATCAGTTCATAATTCCTTTGCAACATATTTTACATGTAGCCTACTGTATCATGTACTGTATACAATTCGTGAGCAGCTCATTCTATCCCTGCAGTGTGTCTCATTTTCCTCTCCCTACCCACTGTCAGTCATTGATAATTCCTGGGAAAAGCCCAACCAGGAAAAAGTCTGGGCCCTTCAGCTCCCGTCGCAGCAGTGCCATTGGCATCGAGAACATCCAGGAGGTCCAAGAGAGGAGGTGAGAGGACAGAGCAGAGAGGATCAGCAGGGAGTGGGTAGTGAAGAGAGAATAGTGTTGCAACAGATGGAAGCAGGGACATTGAAATGAAGTAATTAGCTATTAGCAGACACATTCTGTAAGATACAAGTCTGTGCTGGATGGCAGCTACAATCAAGAGGATTGGTTGAGTTCCTTTTTTAGATTTTAGACTAATTATGTTTTAACACATAAGATTCAGTAGAGTATCGTGAAAGATTTTTGGATACTGATTGAACTGTTGCTGTGTGTAAAATTTCATCTCATGTAATAGAGCTCCTCAGATCTTACCACGCATGTTCAGATCATGTGAATGTGTATTAACAAGTCTTACTATATGAAATAAGTGAACTTGCATTATTTTCATGTCTTTATCCGCATCCTTGTCCTGAAGCCGGGAAGTGTCCCCCAGCACCCAGAGGACACCCGATAGCGGCCACCTGTCACAGGAAAATAAATCAGACAACTCCTCCAACCACAGCTCTCCAGAGTTTCCTGCCACTAAGAACAGGTGACTATTATTTAATGTCAGTTAATTTGGTAATAGCTCAGTGTGTTACACTGAAAACACAAGGTTTTTTGTGGTAATAGAAGCCTTTGATGGGCGAGTTTAAAAAACTCTATTACATGGATGACTGCCTTTATAGTCATAGTTCTAAGCCTAAGTTTGGTTCCAAATTGTCTAAAAACAGCCTTTAAATGTAACTCACTTCACTCTGCAGGTATCTAAACAAGAAAGATAAGAAACAATACAATAGAGGTTTGACAGTGATTCTGTGATATATATAATACTCCCACTTTGAATTTTTTAATAGGATAGAGCACATTTAATTTTGAGAAAATTATATACATGCGTGAAATAAAGCTCACATAAGACAAAAAAAAAATCATCTGGGAGCATGACATAGCTTAAACTGTGTCTTGATGACTACACTTTAGTCTGTAATAGGTATGTAGGCAAAGATATTATCATATATATACAGGATGTTTGTCTCAGTATCACCCAGCCCTAGCATCAGTTACTTTAGAGGACTGTTTTTCCAAACACCTTAGAAAATTACAGGACGCACAGTTGCTAAGGCACTGCTGTTACTTCACAGGAACAGGGGGAAGGGCTCTGAGATGTAGACGACAAATTAATTTGACTTTGTGAAGAAAAACCTGCTGACCCCTGCCCAATTAGGTGTATAGGTGTTCAGAATATGAGTGTTTTTTTGTCCAGTCAGAGTGACCCAGGTGTGTAGTTTGGCGATGTGTTGCAGGGCGGCGTCCATCCCTGAGGCACAGGACCTTTCCCGCTCCTCCTCCAATGCCAGCAGCTTTGCCAGTGTTGTTGAGGAGCACGAGAACGAGCACGAGGCGGAGGAGGAGTACGACACTGGACTGGTGGGTGCAGACCCAAATCAAACAAGAGCAGAAAGCTTCTTTTATGTCTAGTGGCAAATTGTTGATTGGTCCATTAGTATTTGTCTCACGCTTACTGAGAGGGAACAATAATTTGTTTTTTTATCTATTGTTTGCTGTGGCTGCTATATCCCAGTAATGACAGTTCTCAACATTTATTCCACAGTAATGCATATTAATGGGTTTATCAATTTCTTATACAGTTTACAGAGCAGGGCTGTGCTTATGATTATGCTGTCTGCTTGTCCTTGCTATACATTGTTAGTAAAAAGGGAAATATTGCTAACTTCCTCTACCCTTCCTACAGGAAAGTGTGTCTTGTGTTACGCCACTCAAGAGAGACTCATTTGTGTACAGCTCTGGGGTTGATGATAGTGTGTGCAGTACCGGCCAGGGAAGTTTTTCAGGTGAGTTAAGGAAAAAAGGACTGATTACTGGGCCAGCAATAGCCTGAGGGTGTGAGATGCGGGCAAGCTACCAAAAGGTCGACTGTTTCACTTAATAAGGGTATCTGGGGAAAATGTAGATGGGCCAGATTTAAGAATAAAACTCTTGCTTCCTGAGCAATTAATATTGAAGCAGCCTTGAGTGATGAACATCACCTCAGCTGCACCAGTAGAGCAAACTCCCACCAACCGAATGTGTAACTGTATGAAAGAAGAGCACTTTGTAAACTCGTCTGACTGAAGTTCTCTTTGCCTACAGCATTACAAACTTATCCGTGATTCCCGCATAACTTCTTTTATTATGCACATTTTTTTCTTTCACTAATGATGACTCTGAACCATTAATCTTTTGCATGCTGGAATATTTTTCGACTGGAACAGCTGGCAGCATTATGTGCTTGAGTTTATTAACTATGACAGCCACACATCTGCCTCCTTCTTCCAGCTTCTCGTCTTCAGCAACAACCGGATGGAGTGAAGACGTCAGAGCCGAAAGGGACAGACTGCAAGCCCAAGATGGAGCGCCCCCCGCAGGAGCACAAGTCCTCGTCGGTGAGACAAAGTGCCTGGCATCAGTCATTAGACAACGGCAAGATGGATTCACTGGAATAAGTGTTCCCTCTGATTATCATTTAAGTCATTTATTACGTTAAGGGATGGTTAAATTACTATCCGTCCGGAGGAAGGCATGAACATCTGCACCCAAATTTAATGTCAACTCATCTAAAAATTGTCAGGACATTTCCCGCCAAACCACTAATCTGAAGCTTCTGGTGGTACGAGAGGAAAAGTCAGGGGCACACCAAGTCAATTTGATTCATCCCATGAGGTGGATTATCGTCTTTAAAAAATGTCATGGCAAAGCGTCCAACAGCTCAGGTGATATTTGTGCCTGGACCAAAGTGGTGAACTGACTGACACTGACATTTCCATCCACAGAGGTGCCACCATCTTGGCTGAAAACAGATTAATCAATAAAAAAAATGATCATCAGCCCTGTTCTGATGTTGTAGGCTTTCTGCTCTATTTACCTATATTAACTGTGTATCTCTTCATGTCTGTATGCAGAACTGTTAGCCACACCCAAATCACTACATCAGCGTCCATTTTCAGGTGAGTCATATTTCTAACTAACAGTAAGACACCAATGGCATTTACCTTTTGAATCTATGAATCCATTCCCTGTATTCAGCTGTTTCTCCCTCATGTTCATGTATGTATGTAAACCTATCCCATTTCCTCTCCTCTGGTCACAGCATTCCCATACGAGGCATCTTTTGCCACAAATGAGCCAAGGGCATGATGATTTCCACCACCGATGCAGAAGGGGAGCAGAATTAGATCCAATCCAGAGAGCGGCAGGTCGTCTATCTTGTGTTTGGCATGGATCTGCAATCTGCCTGTCATGACATGTCAGCTCCACGGACATGTTCCTACCTGTTGCCCTCTACATGGAATCCTGTTCAAATGCTTGAGGCAAAGGAAAAGAGAGATCGCCTCACCCATGCACCCGGCATCACTACTGACTATCATCTGTCAGTTGGCTTAGCAGAATAAGTCATTTTCCAGGCCAGTATGTTCTGAAACCCAATTCTTACTGTAAGCTCTCTTACGGTACCACTTAACTGTTGTGTGTCCCCTCTTAAAGATCAGGAATTGAACAGGGGTTTAATCTTGTGACTGAAAGAGTGGTGAGAGAAACAGAGACCAGGGGTCTGCAGGACAGAGGAGTTGCACTTGAGAGGAAATGTTTTTTAATGTCAGCCTCACATGCCACTGTGGGTGGGATTAAACTTTGATCTACTGGATGTGTGTGTGTGTGTGTGTGTGTGTGTGTGTGTGTGTGTGTGTGTGTCTGTCAGGCCACGTTTGTGTTCTATTGATGATCTATTCTTCTTATTCTTCAGTGGAGTATTCTTCAGTGGATATTTGTCGTGTTTTACGACAGCTTCATAATTCATCATGTTTTTGATGGAGGGTACTTGTATGATGCTGCTGTTGGTGGCTGAATCATTCACTTTTCTCCTAAGTGGATGATGGGTGATACATATTGCAGAAATTTTTTTGCATTTAAAATGTAGTTGTGACACAGTAAATGTGTAAAAAAAAAAAAAAAAAAAAAAAAAAGGATTATTTTAACACAAACTCTGTTAATGCTATTTAATTATAGTAAAAATCAGAATTACTGTCATGCCCCAACCAGCAACATGCATCCCCACTCCACACTTCAAGGTACTGCTGTTTAGACCTTTTGTCTCCAAATGCTCTCTCTCTCTCTCTTGGGTGTGTATCCAACGGTACTGTGCATGGTGTAAATCTGCTTGCCAAAACCCTGTCCTCTGTACACTGGTGCCATGCTTGACATAGAGGTGTTACCCCCCCCCGTGATTTGTGTTTTATTGAAAACCAGCCAACATCTCCAGATGCAGTGCAAATCGCTGATTGAGAGCCACAGTTTTCCTATTTTATTTGTAAAGTGTAATATAGGTATGCGACCGGAGCACTACATTTTCAGAGTTATTCTGAAACACTGACCTTTGAGAAACCCAATTTGTTGCTGAATATGAATTACACTGTGACCCGTCTTGAAGTTGCCTTTATGATTGTCACATGAGCTGCTTTGAAGGAAGGTCATATTTAAAGTGGCTTGAATGTAAAACTAGGCAGACGTGTATTTATTCGTACCTATCTGTTTCAATGAATGAGGATACTGTGTTGATTCCTGACAACAGTAAACGTGAGTGTGAAACAGCTCACCTTTCCTGAGAAGATCAGCTTTTTCCTGTTCTCACTTTGCTATGAGAGAAAGAACTGATACATGGGATTGTTTTATTTCATGATGTCAGTGAAGCAGAAATGAGATTTATTGCCTGAAGTGAATTAATGACAGCATTTACAATTTGTGAAAGTACAAAAGGTTTAAGACACTGGACCAAAAATCAAAAGCCTAAACACTGTATTCATTAAGCTGTTGATAGCTACAAATCACCAGGAACAAAGTAAGATTTTGCATTTGAAAAAATGGCATAGAAACACTATACATATAATTTTGATATTAATTACATATTTGTGCATCACAGCCTATTAAACTAATTTATGAAAATATATGAATTCAAATGATTTTCCTCTGGACTTCCACTGGAAAAGCTTGAGTAGATGAAGTACGCCCTCTTGTGGCTATGTAATATTATAGCACATCTATGTGGTACCATTCGTCTATGTGATAACACTGTATGCAGCTGATCCAAACCACATTATAAGACTGGGAGTGAATCTTCTATGTGCTTGATTCAAATGATTGTATTTCTGTTCTGTCTGCTTTAGCCCTTGTTCAAAAGATCTGTAAATATTGCTTTACATTCTTTTTGTAAATTAAACCAATAAAAATGTTTAATAAAGATTAAGATGAGTACAATATATCCAGCCCCTAGGGTAATTTTTGCCACACAAATGCTGATGGATAATGTGCAAGTTGCGGTATGAAACTGAGGACTACATTATTTGAAAAAAGTGGCACTTACTGCAAAATAATTGATACTTTTTTTTTAACGATTTTAAGACAGAGATAATGTAAGGCTTAGACAAAAAAAAACCCTAAAGCTGACTCCACATGCAGTTATTTTAAAAGACAATAAAGGGCAGTGGTTCCTAATCTGTGGGTTGGGGCCCACTGGTAGGCTGCAAAGGTATTGCAAGTGGTTTGACAAATAATTTACAAAGCAGTATAATTTTGCTGAAAAAAATGTAAGAATTTTTAAAATATATGTAAAACATAAAAAAATAATATTTACTTGTTTGCTATCTCTGTTTGATTGCTTGCTAAAAGAGTACATCCATGGCACAAACTGTAGGATCAAAATGGATGACTGCTTAGCAACAGGAAGAATTAAAAGCAAAGAGAGTCAAGAGACATATTGTGAATCAACAAGTGATCTCTCCCTCCATCAAACCACAAAAACTGAGCTTGCCCTGCTTTCAGTTTAGTCCCGAATGTTTGATTGTTACCATCAGAAGACATTGTTTGGCTTTTGTATCATTCTGGGGTCGAATGTGGGCTGATTTCTGAGTGGGTGATGGGTTGGAAAAGGTTGGGAACCACAGATCTAGTGTCTTAAGATTTCCATGAAATGCATTTTTTATTCAATTTCTGGCTGGCATTTTCAGCTATTTCAATGTATTACGATTCTGAAGTTAGCTGCAGTTACATAGAGACTTATGTTTTCATAGTCAGCAACATAGTCTGCCATTCCTGCATTGTTTTCAAATTAGCTTCACATGCATGTCGTGCAGTATCATTCGCAAATGATTCGTTCAAAAGAACAAATCTTTGAATCACTTCCTGGAACAATCTGTCTTCTTCTTCTTCTCAGTTCAGTTGAGCTCTGAGTGAATGTGGAGGGACACACTTACTAAGTGAGTGATTCAAGTCATTGACTGAGAAGAACTGCTTTGCACATGAGCGCTTCACAGGGAACGAAGCCTGCATGTAAACCAGTATTACCGTTTAATGGTCACTCTATTTACACTGCGTAAGAGCTGTATTAAAATGCTGCTAATGAAAACTGAACAGTTCCTACTGCCTCAGAGTCCCAAAAGTGATCAATTTGAAAATCCAGCAGTGGCTTTTATGTGACAGAATTTATGTGCCACCTTTGTTAGTGCTACCAGCAAATTTTTTGTGGTTATTTTCTGCATTTTTTTGTAGATCATTTTGACTTTCTCTTACTTACAACTTTAAACCTTCTCCAGCCACAGCTCAGTTTTGTTTTGTTTTTTTACATCTCCAGGTTCCACCATTTGAAGTCAAATGGTACCCTGCGGACATTGGAGCCACAGTGCACCTCTCCCAGCAGTTGGTGGTAAGAGGCAAAGTCATCTATAAATGTGCAGCTGAGGCCAAGGGCTTCCATCAGGGAGCACATCTCAGCCTCCAAGGCACAGCGTCCATTCACCTTGGGGCCAAAGGGTTTTGGGATGCCAAGGTTTTTTCCCAAAACTATCATGTTCACCTTGAAAAAGGAGGTGACAGATGATGAGAATAACAGTGGTGCCATCAGCTCCTAGATGCACCTATGCTACATATCATCTCAAACTGATGATGAGTACTTTCATTCCTCTATAACTGGAATCAACCATTAGGAAATTATCACAGCTGAATAATATTTCTGAACATACCATGTCAGGGTAGTAAGCCACTGCTCTGTAATCAGGCTCATCGTTGTCAATCACCAACTTGAAAAGTATTGGCAGGTCAATGATGTCCTCTTCGTCCAGGCCCAACTCCCTCTTCAGTACATCCCTGTTCCAGTCGATGCAGCTCTGGGAGAGAAGATATCATTGTATATCACATACTGCACAATACTGTAGTTCAACTTCACTTCAAGCTTAAAGTCGACTGTGTGACCTAATGTATGAGGACAAACAATTGCTCACAACACACAGGTCATACTAGAGTGACTCATGAGATGCCATCTTTGCATCTCTTTGGATTAGTTACAATAACAGTCTGGGGTTGTGTTTCATGATTTAGCCTTATCCCCTTAGTTCCAGTAAAGGGAAGTCCTGATGTCACAGAGCCCTGACCTTACCCACATCCAACAACACCTCTGGAATGAGCTGAAATGCTGACAGCGTGTCAGGACCTTATCGGCCAACATCAGCAACATGCTCTTTTGGCTGAATGGGAGCAAATCCCTGCAGGCAGGTTACAAATCCTGTTGTGGAAGGCCTTCCCATAGAGTGGAGGCTGTTATAGTAGAACATAACTGCCCACAGCTTTGGAACTGAACTAGTATTTCATCAACCTTTCCTGGCTTAAGTCTAATCTTACAATCCCACTCACCTGCACATAGTTATTGTGATACTGGAGACTTTTATCACTCAGTATTTCATCCACTGTTATTGGTTCTTGATCTTTCAGACCTTGTTAGAAACAATGTGACAAGGACTGTTAGGAATTACATGATGAATTTGTTCATTGCTAAGATGCACAGTGCAGTTGAGACCTACCCTCAAACAGTTTGGCCTGTCCATGACCACTCTTCTGTAAGCCTCTGAATAGCTTGTAGCCTGCGTCTGGGCTGGCCAGCAGGAGGCGGAAGTGCTGTGGACAGAAGCACAAAAGACAAACTGTCTCATATCGGGAAAGCTTACACAATCACACAATGCATATGCAAGTGCATGTCCGCATCATCCAGTAAAAGCTCACAGGTCTTCTCACTATATGTTAGCAGTTTAAGTTGTTTCTTTTCACCTTTCTGTCAGGTGCTGGAACAAATGTCATGAATTCATCCACGTGGCCGACAAGGAGCCAGTCAGAAAACAGGGCAATGGGCTCCTGAACTTTCTGAGCCCACAGGAAATCTTGAACTACTTTGGTCATGTTGCGTCCCTTAGTTGCCCTTAAAAAAAATAAAGAGGTGCAAGTTATTTCCATACATCCCCTATCACCTGCGCTGTTTAAATGTCTAGATCTCTTGAACTCACGTAGGGAAAGCCACGCCAATGATGATTCTGCCCAGGGGGTAGTTTTTTCCGTTCACAGTAACAGGAGGACTAACTTCCAGATTACCGAAAGAGTCCAGACTGCTCACATCTTTTCGCTGGGCTATCCTTGTCACATAGCCAAAGTCAGGGCCCTGATGACATAAAGTGGATTAAGACACGAAATCATGTTACAATTGCAGCCTTTTCATTTACAAGTCTTTGGCTTACCAGCAGCTCATTGTATGGAAAGTCTTCCAGTTTTCCATCTCGAGGGGAATCCAGAACAACAGGAAACCTGTGATGAGGTGAGTCAATGTAACCAAACTCCAGTTCATCCTGAAAAATAAATAATATATGTATATTGTATATTGTGTAGTACATGGTTCTGTAATTACTCTGGAATATTGACAGGCAATTCATATTGAATGAGTGAATGAGAAGCATTAATTGTGAATGTCAGATAAAATCTGCATAAACGCATGACACATTTGGTTTATTCACCTGCATCCACCGATCTCCTCTGTTCATATACTCATGGCAAATCCTCAGCTTGTACTTGCTGTTTTCAACAAGGGCTTTCATTCCTTTCAGGAACTGGAAGTTATCAGATGTGCTAAGACAGCAACCACAGGCAGACATGCGGTTTTCATCAAGCAACACCTTGCAATTTTCTTCTCATGAAAATGAATCTTGCAGACAGACGGTGGGTGTCAAAAATAGTAAAAAGTGCTTACACAGATAACTAGGACTACTATCTACACATTTCACCCACAGGAGCTTTTATGACATTAAAAAGCATTACTATGGAATTGGTTGCCCCTTTGCATTTATAACAGTTTCCACTCTTCTTGACAGGCTTTCTACAAGATTTTGGAGTGGGTCTGGGGGAATTCATTCATTCATTCATTCATCCAGAAGAGCATTTGTGAGGTCAGAGGTCAGGGCCTGGCTTGCAATCTCCATTCTAGTTCATCCCAGACATGTTTAATGAGGTTGAGGCCAGGGCTCTGTGTGGGTCAGCCACGTTCTTCCACACCAAAATCATCCAACCAGGCCTTTATGAACCTTGCTTTGTGCACAGGGGCACAGTCACGCTGGAACAGAAAAGGGACTTCCCCATAGTGTTCCCAAAGTTGGAACCATAGTATTGTCCAGAATGTCTTGGTAAGATGAAGCGTTAAGATATCCCTTCACTGGAACTAAGGGGCCAAGGCCAACCACAGAAGAACAACCCCATACTATTATCCCTCCTCCACCAAAGGTAGGTGTAATGTGTTGGTGGCCCAGTATTTTTGTCCATATAGTGTAACTTGGTAGTGTAGTTAATAATGGAAGGAAACGTGTAACACTATCATCAGTCTTATTTTACCTGCAGACAAACACCTCCACGGGCTCCAAGGTGTTGGGTGTCATGATCCAGGGTGCCACTCTAAACACCACTTTGTCTGTGAAAATGGGCGTCTCAGGGAGACACTGTGAAAACATGAGATGCTGCTGAGTACTGACCTAACTGAATTCAATTCACCAAATGTACCATGTTCTTTTGTTAAGAAAAAATTTAATTCTCATAGATTAAATTGAAAATTTAATCATAAACTGTTTACATAAAATACATAGTAAAAAAGGTAGAAGATGAAATAAAGGTGTGTTAAACAGTGGGTGTCATGTGGCAGGTCTTACTTCACTGATGGGCTCTAACAGACTGAGGTTGATCGTGATGAGGCCATCAAAGTCTTTGTCAGGAAATCTGAGACCCTCCACATAAAACTTAATTTCTGCCACCCCTCCAAAGTAAGGCACTTCCTCTGTCAGGTTCTCACTGCTCAGCACCAGTGGAAAGTCCTTCACAAAGTAGTTATACATGAGTTTCTCTGCTGAAGTAAGGACACCAGAAACAAGCTTCAAATACTGATACTGTTCAAAAGAAAAAAATAAGGACAGAAAATGTATAAAAATAACACTTAAAAATAGCACAAAGTCTTCACTAATTGGCTGAATTACATGTATGTTGCATAATCTGTTTTGGGGCTTTCATCTTTACTCACATGCGGCTTTATTCGACACTTTAGGGGATCTGGACATGAAGACTCTGACACTCTCTGCGTCACCTTGAGATATGTGCATGGTGAGCTTGTAGCCCTCTGGGAGCTTAGTAGGGCCTTTGGTCCGCAGCACCATGACTGACATGTCCTTAAGATCTGCACATCCACAAGGAGTCATGTCAATGTTACTCAAGTGTGTTGTTCAGTCCCAATCCACCCTATGTACTCACACAGGTCTTCTGATTTAGCGTATCACCTCCTTTATATGATGACTTTTCAAAAGCAAACACAAGAAGCCTTTTCATGCTGCCAACAGGCATAAGCAAGATAATAGTCCAGTGGAAAACAATGATAATCACCGAGGAACAAGAACTGATACCATGTTTGTTACCTGACACTTTGGAGACGTATTTCTGCTCGGTGTCTGGTTTCTTCCAATACAACCGCTCAGAGTCACAGTTGACCAATAGGATGGCTCCATGCCCATTAGGACCCCATTTCCAGGAGCCCTAACAAGTTTTCAACAAACCAGACATGGGAAAGAATTTGATTCACAGACTGCTGGAAAATCTTAAAAGTTTTGTGTAAAACTATAGGGCTTTTACTTGAGCATATTTAACTGCCAGTGCACAGAGATTACAGACATGAAAATTAGTGAATAAAAAAAGAGTATCCATTCTGGTGGAAAAGGGTAGAGAATCTGATGAGAGGGTTAAATGAAGTGGAAAATTATTGAATGGTATGTTACTATAGCTGCTTCAGGCTTGAACAAAGAAATTGCTTTGACCTAAAATACCTAAACCTAACTATGAAGCTGGGGCATTTTATAGTTAGTTTTCCGACACTTGGCGTGTTACTGTTTATCAGAAAGGGAAAAAAAACAAAACATCTCCTTTATGGTTGTCAGACTTTACATTGTCATCTAAGGTTGACACATCTGTGCTCACCTTATTAGGGTTGTCTGTCTCCACAACACCATCTCTGTCAGCATCCACATCCAGAGAGATCTCTGTGTGAGAGACACATTTTTTTTTTTACACAGTGCCACTGCTGTCATAAGACCTGCTTGTATAATTTCTATATCTCAGCTTTGAGTGTGTACATGATTAGATAAAAAAGACCTTTCTGGTTACAAAAGAACAATTAAGGGTCAAAACATGACGCAAATAATTGGTTGTTATATGGAATATACGCTTTTTGATTTGAGTTAACTGCATGTTGCTTTATTATGTTTCCACTTACCAACAGCTGTCAGAAGCAGAAGTGCTTTCCCCAAGACTTCTCTATTCCATGCATAGTACCAGACGGACAGCTGATAAAATAAAAGTCAGTGATATTCCCAAAAGAATTATATTTGAAAAAAACATGAGTGAAGATTTTAGGATTATGAGTTACACACTGCAAAGCAACATTCTCCTGGACTCTCTTATGTTAAATATCTCCTCTGTTTTTCTGAAGTCATAATCAGAAAAAGCAAAAAGGTACAAATGTTGCAACTGAGATACAGTTTCAGTAAAGGTTGACTATATATAGAAGTTCAGACAGACTTTTTTTGTATTTTTATTTCAGACTCTGAAAGTGACTCATCAACACTTGAAGTGGAGAGAGTTTACCTTAATTGTTCCCAAAACATTTTTTCTGCTGTTCACTCAAAAAAAAAAAAATCATTTCAGTACACATGTATACTCAATGTCCAACTTTACCTTGCTATCATTCTCAGATTCACTGGCATTGCTCATTGTGATGAGTAGCAGTGAGTTTTCACCGAGAGGGATGGGAGAGAGGTGTGAAGTCACCAGAGGTGTAGGGCTAATACTGTACTTTACATTGGCAGAGCACTTCACAGAGAAGAACGCGGCGCTGGGAGGGGCACTCCTGAGAACAAGAGAAGCAGCACATTTGTTGCATGTTAGCACTGTGTTTACACCACAGTGACTCACTGTATTTAACATATTATGGGTGTCTATGAGCAGATATTTGTTTATATACAAGTGAAGAAGAGTATTGATGTCTGAAGGAGAGCCCCAAGATTTATGTTTCAGAGCAGGTGGCCCACCAAAATAGCAGCTGTAGTCATGATAGTGATATTCTGTGGATATCATACTGTTAATATTTTGTAAACATACTGTTTTACAGACTGTAAGTGAGAAAATAAAGAACCAGAACAGCAGTTGTTAAAATTCCCCCATACATCGCTCACTGAACTAACAGACACCTTCAGAAAATAACTTTATGGGGCCTAAAGCTTTTCGTTGAGTCTCAGATGAGAACATGTTTGAATTCTGCCTAAGCACTAAGAAACCTGATAGTCCCACATATACACAAATGACCTTACATTTTCTAGATGTCTGCTGTTTTGCTGTGATATCATCACCACTTCTTTGTTTAGGGAAAGACACCAATGCAGTCACAATATAAACTGAAGTTATAGGGGTATTAAGAGTCTTAATAAACAATAGTCACATCCCAGTCACAGTCCTATGGGCTCTAAAAGAGTCACTGCAGTTATTATCTGTCTGATACAGTTCCAGTTTCAGCGATGTATTTTTTCCTGGCTGAGCTGCAATGAAATAATCCTATAAAACTAATATAACAGGAGGAATGATTAGAGAAGCCAGTACCACTTTCAGTAAAAAAAAAACAAAAAAACAAAAAAAACCACTTAATCTTCAACATTTTAAGATGGGATACTTTGACATGACAAGGCATCTAAACTGGTAAATCCTTTCAAATAATACAAGACTTTTATTTTTGGACATTCCAAAAATCCGTCAGAGCCCCCAGGCCATGTGCCAGTCTCCCACTCTGCTGGTTCCTAATCCAGCCTTGCTCTTTTGTGTAGGCTGGCATTTGGCAGAATCTATGGCCTACATTTGTTTGGTACAACAACGTCTCTCCTGTCGCCTGCAACAACAGAGGACTGTTGACTCTCTCCAATGTACAAACACGAGACCATGAGGTCGGCCCCCACCAGGGTCTGCATGTAAATGATGATCCACAGCTTTGTTGATACCTATTAACAATGGAACTCTTATGCACACACTTGCCAGTTTATTAGATTCAGCTGCTATTGATGCAGCCTAATGCAACAACCCTGCAGTGACTAATATCATGGCTTTAATCTTCATTTTTGTTGAAGTGGTTACAGAAGTGCTGATTCAGCAACATCCTCTTAGAGAATGTGGCATGTGATGCTTTTGAATTGTATTGAGGTTATACTGCAGGTTGTTGTATTAAACTGCATTAGTTTTAGATAGGTATACCTAAAATACAGGCAAATTAGTGTTTCATTGACAATGACATTTTTTGAAAGCAAATGAATAGATCAAATGTAAAGCTTTAGCTTTGGATGATAACGGTTAGTGTTCTTTGTTGAAAACTCCCTATCACGATGAAAACAGAAACTAAAAGTCATAAAGACTTAGATAGTAGTGACAATAGAATAGAATAGAATAGAATAGAATAGAATATTTCTACGTAGTAAATTGAAAATTGTAGAGCAGGATAGGTTAATTTTGAAACACTGCAAATAATCCCCGAAAATCCAAGTAGCAAGTCTTTTCTGCCCAGATGAACCTGCGTAGGTGTGTGTGTCTGTACGTGTGTGTACTGAGGGCAGATTAAGCGAGATCTTACCTGTTCAAGTTCAAACTAAGCTCCGAGCCGACAACGTACAAAACATTTGCAGTTTTGTCTACATCAAGTCTGAGAGACCGAGAGTGAATCATGGTGGCAGTCCTCGTTTTCAGGAAACGAAGGCTCGAACTGACCCTGTAGACGATCTGTGCTGGGTGCAACAAGTCTTTATGGAGGCAGCAGGTACTCAAGGTTTAAGCCTCTGTAATTCTCTGATTGGTCAGATACCCCCCCCTCACACACACACACACACACACATACACACACCCTCCCCCCACCACCACCCTTTTTCCTTCTCACAAAACATGTCATCCCCACTTCTCTCTTTCCGTCCTGTCTATTGTCCGTCTCACTCTGTGTATTAATTCCCTCTGTCTATATTCTGGGTGTATGGATAAACACAGTCGACATATTAACCTATCCTGACAAGCAGCCTGTTTCCCACACTCCCAACACTATTACAGAAACATGAGTAGAACAATTTCACTGCAATCGACCGGGCGCGTGCGCAGCTGCGCGGAGCCACGTTTTTTCCCACCTCCACCTCCTGTTATTATAGGACAGCGCCATCGCCTATTATAGACATTATGTAAGTAATTCGTAAACTTTTGCAAAGACTGAAACCGCCATAACTTAAAAGAGCATTACACAGAGTAGTAACTGTCTGTATCAGTTGCTACAAGTGAGGTGGCCGCAGCTGTTAATGGCGTCTCTTTTTCACTGGTTCCCGCGACCACCGGGCAATAGCGGCCTCAAGGTGAAGCAGCAGCGCCGTCCCCGGGCTTTGATAGCAGGTTTTACGGCCTTGTCATTATCACAGAGGCTCCGGTGGGACACAATTAAGACTGTTGGAGCTGCAACACCAACAATAATAACACGCCACATGTTTGGGGTCTCGGCGACGACCGCCTTTGCAGCTTACCTGTACAGGTTGGCGTCCAGGGTGGTGCCAACGACGTGCAGGAGGCTCTGCGGGCTTTGTGTGGTCAGGCGACACGCTCGGTGGTATTCTGGGGCTTCGCGTCCCCTCTTTTGCAGGAAATTAGATAAATAGGTTTGTGAAATTTGTTGATACATCGTTGGTTGTCGTTTGCCTCAGGCTGCTGAAGGAGTTGTGGAGTTGTTGACCGCCTCTCCTGGTGTCGGCGTTGAGATTTGAAAGGAGGAACACCGTTACGGGCCTTTTTAACCACACTCCCTATTTTTTTTTTTTTTTTTTTTGGCAGCGGTAAAAAAAAACAGGGGGGAAACAAAACCTGTTGGGTAATATGTTGAGGTGAAGGGTGCGGCTGCTCTCTTGATTTAAACAGGTGAGGCTTCTTCTGTACATCGTGTCCATGTACCTGAGGCGCGGCTGATCTGTGAAAGGGTCTAGTAATGCATTTGCCCGCTTATAGCGACTGTGCAGACCACCACGACAAGTATTACATGAAAGCGCATCCTCTACATCCTCTGAAAAAACTTGTTGGCAGTTAGAATCAAATCAGACATAGAATCAACACAAACATCAATTAATATGAGTCATGACCGGGAGTTATAGACAAATTACTCAACATATTTTTAAATATAGGGAATTTACACGTCTTAAATTACCCAATGTAGCATGACAATACAACATAATAGTGGAAGGATTGTGAGCCTGGCAAAGTGGTTAAATGCCCAAGAGTCCTGAATGCCATAAGTACATCCATCTGCACTGGATATTAAATGTATAACTTTGTTATTGAAGCACAACAACTGCCACGTCATGCATTCATAGCTAATTATCCAGCCCTTTCTTGTGGAGATGCCCTTTATCGAAACTATTACTTTAGTTTATAATGTCCTCATATGGCTCTTATTATCTGGGAATGCTGTGAAATCAATCTGTGTATTTAGCAGAAAACAGTGTAAAACTGTGCACAAAAGTTTCCACATAGTGTGTGGCACTGAAGTTTCTGATCCTGAGATCAGGGACCTTTGGGGGAAAAGCTAGCTGCCTAACATGGCAGCAAGGTGATTTCACAATGGTCCAGTCAAGGTATCCACAAGCTTTAAGCAGATCCTTCGCTTGTTCGTGTTCCCTCTCTTGGACACTTGTTGGCACAGCTCAGTGCTACTGGGTTCTGGGGACTAGCTTGTGTTCCAGTAGGTAATGAGTCACAGATCAGGCTGCTTCCTGAATACTCCAATGTGGATGCTCTTATCTTGAAAGTGTAGGGCAGCTCAGAAAAGGAAAGCTGTTGTTTCTTTACATCCTTTCATATGACCTTTGTGTTTCTGACCACTGAGTTAAGGGATTTTATGAATTCTTGTACTTCCTAGGTTTGGACCAGTGTCTTGGTTCCATTCTTCTGAAAGACTTTAGGGTCCTTCCACGTAGAAGTTTACCACAGTGCAATATATCAGTGAGCACAAAGCACTGCCAGGTTCTTTTCAATTCTCCAAATGTTCTGGAAATGGGTGGCACTTAGGCAGAGGTCCAATACTTTGCATATGGGTTGGGTTGAGGTTTGTTATATTATGAAGGCAGTTATTGTGTATCAGGCGTTGCCTTATGCTTTCCACCACCTCCCTAGTTGTTATGTATGTAAACAAGTTTTGTTTTATGGTAATTTCCTATAAACATTTAAGATGAATGAGCAATTTATGATTTACAGAAAAGGCTATGCACAAGCTCAGTTTATTTCCTCAACTCAGTTGAACAATGACTTTTTTTCACTGCTTGCATTCTGTCTCTTTTCCCTGTTTCTCTTAATTACAATTCAACTACTACTTCATAGAAATTCAAGCCAGCAACACAGATCAGCCCAATACCACTCACCGCAGCAATTCCCCAGTTTCTAGTTCTGAAATAAAGTTGTATTTGATCAAAAGACTGCAAATAATTGAGCCAATCATCACAGGAGGAAGAGGGTAAATCTTCACCAGGCACCAGTAGGATTGGGGTTAGTGGTTTGTGTGTGTGTGTGTGTGTATGTGTGTGTATATATA
>CM076649.1:1498957-1541763 GCA_038496675.1 Rachycentron canadum | reverse complement strand
TATATATATATATATATATATATATATATATATATATATATATATATATGCACATACATACATACATATATATTTGCCCAGAGGCCCCATAACAGATTAATCCGGCCACGCTTATGTTTGAAAGTCTCAAAATGCATATAGCGGAAATTACCACCAATAACCACAATGATGTGAAACACTATTTCATATTGGAGCAGTTCTGAAAAACTTTTTGCCGTGCAGAGGGCAACCACAAAAACACATCGGGCGGAAAGCCAATCACGTCGGTGCATTTGTTTGACAGACTTGAATACCGACCAATAGAATTGCCGTAAACATGCTAGAGAGGGGCGGGATCTAAGATATCCTATGTCATCAACTCAAGGCGCTTTTTGTTCTTTCGGGATAGAAAGACGGAGAAAATGGTTTTTAATTGGTTACAAAGGGTCCGAGTTTAGCGAACACATCTTTTCTCTTGGTTCAGTATGATCAAAACGGGCCAAGTGTGGAGTCTAACCGATGTCGTCTGGTCAAAAGTTGCGCATTTGTGGGACTAAAACAGCTCAGCGGTGAGGTAGCATTAGCCTCTCCGAGACGGTGTCCAGATTGGAGCGGAAGGAGTTTCGGGCACTGGGAAGAAATCTACTGGGATGCCTCACGCAAGTTGGAAAAAACTGTATCTTTCAGTTCCGCCTTGAATCACGACAATATAATCACGCTATAATGTGTTCGCACGACTGATATCGAGTTGCAGGTAAAAAAAAAAAAAAAAAATTCATGGTGGTTTTGTAACCGTTAACGTGCCAGTTAAGCGAGTTAGCCACGTAGCTACGTAGCCTTCAGTGGGAAGACATTTAAAATGGCGGAGGGTTGGCCCATTCCTTCGGCCCTTGTCTTCACGCTGTTCTGCCTGAGTGCCTGGGCCCATGAGCCTTGTCCTGCTCCTTGCTCGTGTTCAAAGGGACTAGATGAGGTCCATATTATGGACTGCAACAGGAAAAGGCTGTCGACGCCTCCGCTGGACACACCAAATGGGATAACCCAAGTGTAAGTACACATCCCGTTAGACCCTTATGTGTTGAAGTCAGTCCTGCATCTAATCCACTGCACGGATTTGTTGCTCAACCACGGGGCAATATAAAAACAAACAAAATGTAGATGTGTTTAACCCGCATTCAAAGCTTTTATCCAGTGACGTCTCACTTCATTTATTATTTTCACTTTGTGGACTTAATTGTATATTTCTCTTAATTTAATCAATCAACACAATCGTGGGAAAGTTAAAAATAAAAACACATCTATCATCATCAATGCCGTCTCAGTGCACCAACCTAAACAATATACTGGAATATTAGCAGAATGAAAAAAAAAAAAAAATGACACTCGGTTGGCAATATACTCCAATAACTCCTGCTTTTATGATAATTATAATCGCCATTTTTTTTTAAAATTCAAACTGTTCAAGGGATGGTTGACTCACGTCCATGGTCTCTTTGGAGATTGTAGTTTGTATTGTTGTTTTTGGGTTGTAATCATTGTATATTTAATATTTCAATGTATTACATAATATTATACTAAATATTTATTTAATATAGTCAGCAGCACAAAGACTGCAACCTCCTAAAGGAAATTATGTTGAGAATCATCAAAATTCAACATTATGACCTTCAGTACAGTAGCATTTTTTTGTTGGCCTTTTGAGTATATTCACTTTATCTAGATGTACTTACAATTGGCAACAGAATGAAAGTATGGTGGACCTGAGTAAATTGCTCTGAGTTTGTAGTTCCATTGGGAAGGAGTTTGGGATTCTCTAATTTGACTGATGCAGTGGACTTAGTCTTGAACATTAATCTCTCAATTTCAATAAGAGCACTGATTTGATAATAACTTTCTGTTGAATTTCATTTTAGCACCATGAATCACAACGAGCTGACTATTCTTCCATTTCTTGGAGACGTTTCCTCTAACATCACCTCACTGTCATTGTAAGTACCAAATCTTCGGGTTTTCTGACCTGTCCTGTCGACAAAAACAAATGGTCAAAAATGAATATAAATTTCTTTATGAAAATATACTGTCATTAACTGTGATTACTTTTTTAATTTAAAAAAAAAAAAAAATTACCTCATTGCTTTCACAAATCAGAGCATGTGTTATTATAACATGCTTCTCCCAAGCCATATGTTTTAATGCGGCCTTTACAAATGTACTGATACTAACACAGCACAGCCAAGTATATTGGATTTAAGTATGCCATCAATATAGCTTTGTCCAGTAAGCAATGTCATTATGACTTTGAGGACTAACTGTTTTTTGTTTGTTTGTTTGTTTAGAGTCCACAATCGGATCTCAGAACTACTGATGCATCAGCTGCAGCCATACATTTCCTTGGAGACACTGGACCTGACATCCAACTCCATCTCTGAGCTCAAAGTTGGATCCTTCCCCTACATGCAGCTGAAATATCTGTAAGCAAACATTGCTTGTTTAAATCATAATTTTTTTTTGTCAATGTAGAAATTGCGACAGAGTGCATATGACACATTACATATGACAAGACTGCACAATACTGCACAAATATATTTGTTTTAATAATAGTAAACACTTTTCATAACAGTAAATTAGTTTACAACTGTAGAATAACTAATGGTGTAAGAAGGTGGAATGTGCTCTGTACAGTACAGGAGCGAGACTATATAGCATTGATAGCTGTTTTGTGTATTAAAGAATGCATTTTAAAGCAAAGCAGCACTGTACATTCATTTTAGTCAATTCTTATCAAGTCAGAGCACTAAAGACACCTTGTTTTGGTTTGTTTGCTGTTTGTAACGAAGGATCTTATTTTAGACAAATTGTCTGTGTGGGACCTTCTCTTCTGTTTGTACAGTTGATGTAACTATATAACAAACATGATTCTCCTGTCTGAGTTGGGCTATAATGTTTCTGCTCTTTTATCTAATAGGAATTTGAGTAATAACAAGATCAGCGTTCTTGAGCCTGGCTGCTTTGAAAACATCTCCAGCTCCCTGCTGGTGCTGAAGCTGAACAGGAACAGATTAGCTGTGCTGCCATCCAAAGTCTTCAAACTTCCCCAGCTTCAGTTCCTGTAAGTATCAGATGATGTGATTTGAAGCAGAATGAAAATCAGTCAAGAAAAGCCAAGAACTGAGTGGTTGATCGTTGGCAGACAAATCTGTGGATTTGGATTGTGTTGTATTAACTCTTTCTCAAGTAGCTGGCTGAATTTACAATAGATTTAAATATCCCAATGGCTCTCATGTATTTGTTTTCTATTTTGAAAAATTATTCTCACTGTCATTGTAGTGAAATGAAGCGCAACAAGATCAAGATAGTGGACAGCCTAACATTCAAAGGAATGGACTCACTGAAATCACTGAAGATGCAGAGGAACGGAATCAGTAAGCTCATGGATGGAGCCTTTTTTGGACTTAACAACATTGAAGAACTGTGAGTATAGTGTTATAGACTCTGTTTTAAAAGGACATTCAACTGTGTGTTCATCAGCAATTGCGGAACAGTACATTGTAAAAGCTTTTTAAAATAGCTATTAAGACAAGGGGTAGCTGGTGTTTGGTGGCGAAAGTACAAAAGCAGGAGAAAATGGAAATGTTGTCCTGAAATAAAACCATTCATGTAATCGCACTTGTTTTGTTAATGACATTTTTGTTTTTCCCATCTGTGTCTCAGAGAGCTAGAGCATAACAACCTAACAGAGGTCAATAAAGGTTGGCTGTATGGCCTGCGCATGCTGCGTATCCTGCGGGTCAGCCAGAATGCTGTCGGCATCATCCGACCAGACGCCTGGGAATTTTGCCAAAAGCTGGAGGAACTGTGAGTGTGTTTGCTTCATAGCACAAAATCCCCATGCAGCTAAGAGTCCCCACTTTCTTTCATCAGCCCTGGGCTCTGAAATTCATTCTGTGTGTTCTAAGGAGTCACTGTTATCTTAGAGCAGTAGGTTGCTGCTGTTGGTTGTCTGCCTTCAGTGGATGTGCTGTATATGATTTAAATGATTTTGTGTAAATATCTAATTTTGGAGCATCATACTTGAATATGGAGTTACATTTACATATAGGTCTGGTGTTGAGTAATGAAATAGTTTGAATTAATCTTTGTTGTATTTGTTTTTTTGTGCAGAGACTTGTCCTTCAATCATTTGACTAGACTCGAGGAGACAGCTTTTGTAGGGTTAGGCTTCCTGGACAGCCTGAACCTGGGAGAGAACTCCATCAGCCATTTGGGAGAGGGGGTGTTCAGTGGCCTGGCAAGTCTGCGTACTCTGTAAGTGCTACCCCAGATACTACAGATGTCTGTCTAAAATATGTGTCATGTGATCTAAGAAGTACAATGACGCTCACTATTCAAAACATATAAGTCCTGGCTTGTTCTTGGCTCTGTGCATTCTAATGCAGGAGGCTGACTACAGTAGGTCTGCTTGTTTCACTCTTTCACCCTGTGTAGTTCTAGTCCTGTGTAGAATACATTTCCAGAGTTATCCTAAGTAGTTTAGAGAAATAACAGTAGAACTCACCAGTATTTTAAGCCTGCATCCTCTAATATAGTCTTTGTTACATTGTGGTCCTGCCTGTCTTCAATCATCTGTTTAGTCTTAGATCAAACCACCCAATGTGTAATTTCATATAACCCTGCTCTCTTGGTTTTGTGTCCTCTGTCCTGCCATTCACTGTGTACATGATGCTGACTTCAAATGATTTGAAAGGTAAAATTTCTACACGGAAGTTCTGTTCTGTTCACAGGAAAAGGGAACATTGGGAACTTTATTATGCCACACAAACACATGAGATGCACTATATGCTGTGTCTGTGTGATCCTTGTGAAACATGCAAAGAGTGCTATTGCAGCAATGCATAGATTAAAGAGGAGACTGGTCTCTACACTGTAGCTAAGGGAGAGGCCAAGAGATGAAGGCTGTTAAAATCTTTTGTCAGTGTAGGTAGGGGAAGACTCCTTTATTTCTGGGATTAGTGATTGTTTGCTTTTTCAAATTACATTAAGCAGGTACAAAATAATATTCATAAACAAAGCTCAACATTTGCATTTCCGTGTCTGCAACAAATAGCATAGCAACTCTGGCTTTGTCAGGGCAAAAAGTGTGATGTGCTTCCTTGGATGTTGAATACCATTAAATATGATGCACTTTAAGTTAAGGGGGGCTAGTATCAGTACTCACTTGCTTAGTTAGTTTCAGCCTAATTAAGCAAGTATGTCTTCTTTATCATACATTTATGTGCAAGGTATGAAGTGTTGAGAAGCGAGGAAGCCACGAGTTTAACTTTACCCACTGGGCTGCAACGAAACAGGGGGAAGTATTTGGGAAGTTGCCTGTCCTGGGAGCTTTCATGGGATTGGAGAGTGCCATGGTTCTTTCATAGATGCTCAGGCACGAGGAAAGGGAAACAAAAGAGCTCATGACCCATCCTGTAAACACAAGGCCTCTCTGGGTTTCCAGTAGATCCATGAACTGTCCCAGTGCTAAACAGCCAATTAATTTGCCTACATCGAAACAGCAGGGGCAGCAAATTGTGACACGCTGTGGAAGTATGGTGTCTTAAGTTATTAGTCTCCTAACAGAGAGTCGCTGCCACTGACAACCACAGGAGAGATGATGTACAATCTCTGTGGTCTTACAAGAAAAAAAGTTTTAGATGTTCAGTCTATGTAGAGTATGTAGTTTAATAACTAATGCCTCTTTGTTTTTCAGAGATATTCGCAACAATGAAATCTCATGGGCCATTGAAGACTCCATTGGTGTATTTGATGGAATGAAGAAGCTGAACACACTGTAAGGACACTCTGTTTATGCAGATAAGTGCTTGTGAAATGTTGTGCACGTCTTATGTTCTATGTCAGTGTTGTAGATGTTTGTTTATATACAGCTTTTCTGGGGAGAACTGTTGTAAAGGCAAAACTTTATTTAGATAGGCGTGGTTGTTCTCGACTGTCAGTTGTTTAACTTTATTCTAACTTCCATTGAAAGATTGGTCAAATGACACGCTGGTTCCGGGAATCAATGAAATGTTCCCTAGGAGCATCATATGAAATATTTTTATTTTCCAGAATCCTGCAGCGGAACAAAATTAAATCAATCACAAAGAAAGCATTTGAAGGCCTGGAGGAGCTGGAGCATTTGTGAGTTAAACCCCCCCCACAATCCTTTTCTACTTACAGTCATGCTTGTGTCTCAGTAGGATCTGTTGTTAATGTTGAATGATTAAAGATAGCAGAAGGCCTTTATTAACACTGCGCTGCTGTTGTCGGTGTATGTCTGTGAAGTGGGATGCCATTTTGATCAAATCACATTGTATGTGTGTCTAATCCATATTATCCTCCCCTCTACAGGGACCTCAGCAAGAATGGCATCATGTCGATACACCCCGAGGCATTGTCCCATATGAAGCTCAAAGTTTTGTGAGTGGACACAAAATTAAACTTACAACACTTATAAGTACATTTGGAAGCCAGCTTTTCCCTTTTGTTAATATTGTTCCTCAACTGATTTATCATTGTTGCTTTCATTAAAAAGGAATTATAATGATTAAGTAATGTTTATGTGTCACGCATATAAAGTTATATGAATAAATCTACTGTAGCTTTAATAATGAGTGAATAAAAGAGCGTTACACTGTTATTTTTTGGTTGTTAACCCCATCTTTTGGTGGTGATGTTTTAAAAAAAAAAAAAAAAAAAATGCATAGCTGCTGAGTCATTAGATTGTTGTCCCGGCAAAACCATACATTTATTGGCTTTGACAAGCAGAGGTTTCAGATTCAGGTTATATGTTGCAGCAACATCTGCTTTGTTAGCTGTTTTAGCTCTGTTTTTCCTGCCAGTGAGATGTGGAGATGGTAAGTCTCTAGGCTTTTGAGGTTTTCATCAGCCCATAAACTGTGTCATGACAGTAGTCATATCCTTTTGTTATTATTTATTCTGCTGATAATATAATATAGGACTATTTGACTATCTTGGAGATTGGAGAGATTGGCTTTGCCTGATAATTTGTCCAGAGGAGCATAATGGCAACAGCTTTGCAATTGAACTGTATTTTTAGGACAAAGTGTAATTAGAAACTTTTTATAGCGTTGAATCCAGTTTCCTACCATGCTTATGTCATTTAATGGTCTCTTTCTATGTCATGATCATTTAGAATAGTCTTACATGACTGTGTATAGTAATGTTGTGTTGCGTTTTTAGTTTTGTGTGTTTTTTTTTTTTTTTTTTTCTTTAAGTGTACCTAAACACATGTTCACTGTTATGTTGTTGGTTGCCTGTAAATTTGCAGAGTAGGTAACAACCCTTTTTAGACAATTGAACCTTCATTTCAAGCATGTAAATGGAAGTTTGCTGTCCTCAAAGGACAAATCAAGCCTCCAGGAATGTTCACAAACAAATCCTGGAAATTCTAGATTTTTATTTAATTTGTTCAGTGGGTTATGCTCGTCACATCCTTTTATCCCTACAGCAGTTTGATTATTCCAACCTTCTTTTTTTTTTCATCACTCATCTTGTGCTTCCTTCATTACTTCTCTGTCCCCAGTGTCCTGAACACCAGCAGCTTGCTGTGTGACTGCCACATGCAGTGGTTGGGTCCTTGGCTGACTGACAGTCAGTTCCAGCCGTCTGTCTCTGCCGTCTGTGCTCATCCTGCGAGTCTACTTGGTCGCAACGTTCTGTCCATCAGCCCAGAGGAGTTTGTTTGTGGTCAGTCCCTTTGTGTTTGTTCAGCCACTCCCAGTCTGATACAATTCAGGTGCTCTGCTGTGCAGAGGAAAAAGTTTCTCGGTGTAAATCAGGAAAGGACTTTGAGTTTTCATTTTGTTGTGTTGAAAACGATGAAATGTATAGTGGATTATTACAATATGTGTTGCACAATAAGCACATTACTCTCTGTATTTGAATACTTTATTTAAAACACCAGCTAATATTTTACTTTTTACTTGATGGGTCTGCTATAAAAATATGGATTTCTAACTTAGAAAACTGCTGCCTAAGTTTCACACTTTCTGCCCCGGCTCTTCCACAGATGATTTCCCCAAGCCTCACATCACAACTCACCCAGAGACGTCTGTGGCACTGCGGGGGAACAATGTGACTCTGAGCTGCATTGCCTCCAGCAGCAGTGATTCGCCAATGACCACAGCTTGGCGGAAGGATGGGGAGGTGCTGTATGATGCAGAAGTGCAAAATTACGCCCAGTACCAAGAGGGAGAGCTGATCTACACCACAATGCTTCACCTCCTTAATGTCAACTTTACTGATGAAGGACGGTACCAGTGTGTAGTCTCCAATCACTTTGGGGCAAACTACTCCAACAGGGCCAAGCTTACCGTCAACGGTGAGGATGTTTGCCCTTTTTTTAAAAGTGGCTGTTGGGGATCGTTTGTCTTTCTCTTGCTCTACAGTCTTTAACTTTCTTAACTTAACTGTTAAGGAGCTGTTCTTGACAATCTACACACTGAGTTCTGGTACAGCACATTTGATCCGACAGAAGCATTTCTTTAACATTACTTTATTTGTTTAGTAAGATTACTCAGTGGACAATGCAGTCAGTGGAACCTAAAATTGATTTTAAATACTGATTGAACCCAGTCTGACACTGCTGTGTCTCTGTGCTACCCTTGACTTTCTCTGTATCTTTCAGAGCTGCCATCTTTTCTCAAGACTCCCATGGACCTGACAATCCGGACTGGGACTATGGCCAGGCTGGAGTGTGCTGCTGAAGGCCATCCATCACCGCAGATTGCTTGGCAGAAGGACGGAGGCACAGACTTTCCTGCTGCCCGAGAGCGAAGGATGCACGTGATGCCGGATGATGACATCTTCTTCATTGCTAATGTGAAGACAGAAGACATGGGAGTGTACAGCTGCACGGCACAAAATGCAGCTGGCAGCCTGTCAGCAAACGCTACTCTCACCGTCCTGGGTGAGTCAGGCACCTGATTAGCAGAACATATTACTGTACTCTCAGTCATTTTATTTGAACCACTCTGTTGTCAGCTCTTTCATACTTTTATTTTATACTTTAAAACATTTTTGTACTTTGAAACAGTGAAAATATAAATGCAAACCTTGTTATACCATGGCAAGGGAGAATTCTTAAGTATCACTGGAGCACCACTGCACAACTGTCCCATTTCTTAAAGAATGTGCGTCTGATGTCACTTAATCAGTTACACGGACAGTGGGGAAGTTGTGATTGAGGGTTGTGATGAGTACTAAAAAAGTCTGTTGTTATTATTCTAAAAATAATAAAGTAAACCTAACTCACATCCATCTAAACAGATTGACACAAATGCCACAGAGATAATCCTCCTTAAATCAAAAATCAATGAATCCTCCTCTCCTCCAGAAACTCCATCCTTCATGCGGCCGCTAGAAGACAGAACAGTGGCTCGTGGCGAAACTGCTGTGCTTCAGTGCATAGCTGGTGGCAGCCCCGCTCCCCGTCTCAACTGGACCAAAGATGATGGCCCTCTGGTACTCACAGAGCGCCACTTCTTCGCTGCTGCTAACCAGCTCCTCATCATAGTGGATGCTGGTCCTGCTGATGCTGGGAAATACACTTGCATCATGTCTAATACCCTGGGAACAGAGCGTGGCCACATTTACCTCAGCGTCTCACCATCACCAAATTGTGATACTGGTGCAGGGTACGACCAGGACGGCTGGACCACAGTGGGCATTGTGGTGATTGTGGTGGTGTGCTGTGTGGTTGGAACCTCGCTGGTCTGGGTTATTGTCATCTATCACATGCGCAGAAAGAGCGAGGACTACAGTATCACAAACACAGGTTAGTAGTTTAGACAATAAATGTGTCTTATTTGAAGATGTACCCAAAATATATGTTTGCGTGTAGACAATGAAATGTGTCTATGGGGTCAACACTTTGTTGTGAGAGAGCAGCGTTTCACAGAACTCAGTACCGTGTAACAAAATATGTCTGTCTGTTCCAGATGAGATGAATTTGCCAGCAGACATCCCCAGCTACTTGTCCTCTCAGGGTACTTTGTCAGAGCCTCAGGAAGGATACAGTAACTCTGAGGCTGGCAGCCACCAGCAGCTCATGCCTCCTCTCTCCAATGGATACGTCCATAAGGGGACTAATGGTGAGTAATCTTGCTTTTAATATTTGACATGTTTGATTTATCATAATCACACTTTATCTTTATCTTGACATGACAAGCTTTGCTTTCCTTTAATGAAATAAACAGACAAGGGTGTTAAAGTTATCATCTATGAACTGCTCATAAGTTCATGTATTGTTCATGTAGAATGTAGTATGTTCATGTAGTATGTAGATACTATGTATGTAGATATACTGTACCTTTTTATTGTCTTGTAGGTTTTCAGAATGAAGAATTTGAGACAAGGCATTGTAATATTCCAATACAATCAATAATGGGTAAAGTTAGTGTCCATTAGTTTGCAATTGAGTGACTTTCAGTCAGTAGTTTTCTGGAAGAGACTCACTGCTAATTGTAGTTCATATTTCCACATCATTTTATTGTAGGTTTTAATGTAATGGTTTGGGGTATGTCAACATTTTGATCACAATAATGCAAAGCCTTTTATTAAGATTGTGTATGAGAAATGAAAGGCATGAAGACAAGCTGCAGCATGTTTTCCCTCCCATATGTATCACCGCTGACACAGTTATAAATAATAACAGTAATTCTTACTTCCCAAATGTGATTTCAGGTTTTAAAGGTTTTTGGACACCCTCATGCTCATTAGCTCCTGGTGTCTGCTTTGGTGTTGGATCTGATTCCTGCTGCAATGAGACACTGACTAATTATCATGTCTATCCCAGGTGTGTGTTATGGGGACTCGAGCAGTGAGGTGGAAACTGAGGGGAATGGCATGCTGCACTGCAGGGTTGGCTCTCTGTTCACCGGCCGCAGCAGCTTCCACCCCGGGGAGCCCTGCGAGGGGCTAGCCGGAGTCCCGACAGGTTAGTGTCATGTACAAACAAGTCATGTGATTTTTTAAAAATTATTATTTATTTATTTATTTATTTTACATGCATTTATAGTGTTCACATGTTTTTTCAACCTCTTTTCATGAAGAATTGTGATTTTATCTGCCCCTTACAAGGCAGCAAATGTGTAGATCTATCCATCTGATGATGGATGTGTAATATACCCAGATAAAACATCTTATATATGTAATGATGATAAGCTTTTTTTGATTTATTAGCACCTTATGTGACACTTGACTTAAAAGGCAGCTCAAAGTGGTTTACAAGGCTAAAAAGATTAATCATTTTTAACAAATCCAGTGGTGTGATTTGTATCTGTATCTATAAGTGAACAATTCATGAAAACATTTTTAAAATTGCCAAGTGCAATATCCAAATCACAGGAGCTGCAACAGTAATAGCTACAAAGGTTAAATGTGTCACAACAAGTCATTTTCTTTTGATATAAAAAAACGCGCTTGTTGGTTAAAGCCCCAACAAATCACATCATTATCATGAAATTAAAAAGTGGAATAAAATTGACAAATGAATATAGATTGTAATTGTAAACAAATATGCAGTGATTTGGTGAGTAGTTGCGATCATAGAAAACAGTTGATGTAAACTTTAAATGGAGCCTTGATGACAATCAATATACATACACATCCTCCTTCCCTGCCAGGTGGTGCAGGTCCGCTGGTCATCTGCTCCGACTGCTATGACAATGCCAACATATACTCTCGCACAAGGGAGTACTGCCCCTATGCCTATCTGGGGGAGGACGACCCGCTGGACAAAACTCTACCAGGCCTGAAGGGGAGCTTCAGTGAGCATGCCCAGCATCAGGACACGGCACTGGAGAGCCTCATTAGCAACCAGGACTCCTCTGTCTTTCTCACCTCACATGACAAAAGGTTGAGCAGCCACACTCCCCCGGAGCACTACACTAATGGTGAGAAACAGCAAATTCCTATTTTCCCTGTTTTAGAGAATGATGGTGACACCACCTGTAGTCTAGGTGCAAACTGTCATGTGCTATTTGCTGCCTGCTGAGGTGTTTTGGGTAACGTGTTGAATTTTCACCATTTTACAAATACTGAAAAAAAAAACAGTAGATGCGACCTTTGCATACTGCATAAAAGCCATTTTTTAAAATTTTGTATTATAGAGATTTGAGACTTCCCTAAGAACTGGTAAACATAAGATTAAATTAATTAGAGACATTGATCTTCCAGAAGTGATCTGTTATTGTTCGGGTGATCAGAGTATTTGCAGGCTATAGATAGTGTTGTTTTCTGTTGAGAAGAGAAAGTCAAATGTGCAGAAGTCCAACTAGCAACTTAAAAGTGGTTTGCGTATAATTAAAAAGAATGGAGCTACATTTAATGATTGTGCTGCAGTTTAATTTTCCAATTTGCTATCTTTTTTTTTTTTTTTTGTGAAACAAAGGAAAAAAAAAAATCTGGGTGTATCTTCAAATTGCTGTTTTTATTGAAGTGGAAAAAGCAGAAAATCCTCACATTTGAGAAAACTGAAATAAATAATATTTGGCAATTTTGCTTGATAAAGTATCAAAACAATACATTTACATATTTGGCTTTTATCCAAGGCAGCTTACAATAAATCACTGAATATAATTGTTGTCTTAAAAAAAAAGTATGTGGTTGAGAATCCGTTAGGGGAGGGTAAAGTGTATCTCTCTAAGTATTGCTTCTGTTGCTGTCTTTGTAGATTCCCATAGCAGGTCATTCTGGGGAGAACGGGAAGACCTGTCCTCGAGACCCCAGCCAGGAGCGTCCCAGCACCCAGTGACTGTTCACAGGACACCTCCTGTGACTTCCACTGCAGAGGGAACACAGGAACAGAGCGAAGCAGAGGGGGACTACTTCCCCAGCCAATGCACACAGGACCACAGAAGTGCCTCTAATAGGACTAACCCTCATGAGCATTCTGCTCCCACATAGGTCCTTAAAATTTGCCCACATTCTGCCTCTGACTCCTTGTTGCTGCATCCCACCCCCCCTCACCCACTACCTCCAAAGAGACTCCTCACATTCTGCCAAAGATGCTCTCTTGTATGTTTACATTCCCCTTTCACTCAAGAGGACATGCTGACATTCACCACTGTGGAAAGACTGCTGTGTCAGGCTGGAAAAAATGGACCTGTGATTAAAGTGACCTCCTCCTTGACACCTCTGCCTCTGCAGGACCCCTCTCTCCCACGTCCTCCACCACTCTTCTTTTTTCTCTTTTATAGAGAAAGCTATGAATGTATGTGTTAAAGAGCCATGTTGGATGGGATCGACCCTGCTGCTGTGGGGCTGAAATTGTATGCCAATGCAATACACATTGGCAGTTTGTTTCATCATTCCTGGTACAGACACGAGTTCGCACAGCCGACATGACTTTGGTAGAAATTATAAACCATCTCCTCCCAACTGGGGAAAAAGCGGTTTGAATGGGGGACAATTATAGTTCCCTCACCAGCAGATTGTGGTGGTTAATATAGGTAAGAACCTTGAAAGCATATGTCCCACATTCCCACAGCTATTCTGACTGACTCTAAACTACCCTCTCTAATATCCAGTTATGCAAATTCCAGAGACAGTGACACCAAAATGTGGTGTATATAATAAATATATATGAATATATCCTATATCATCTTTATCTGACTTGTTTTTGTCCTATGTCAAACACAGTTGTTAATTCCTTGACTTTATATCTTCGTAAAGATGAGCAGTTTGGGGAGAAAGCGTACAGTTTTTTTGCACATGTGACAATCATAGTTTTGCTGGCTATTTTTCCATGGTTGTCTGTTAGATGGCCTTTTTAACAAGCATTCTCAGTAACCTCAATCAGGTGACATTATGGTTTATATTTACAGTATGCACTGATTTGTTTTCCCTTCTCATGTCTTACAGGCACTTAATTTAATGGTGGTACACTTTATTATGCAATGCGCATGCTGTTTTACATTGTGAGGATTTATCGTCAGTTTTTTTTTTTTTTTTTTCTCTTCTTTTCAAAGTTCATGATCCTTCCATAGAAATTGAATAAGCCTAGGTTTTCACTTGGGACTGTGAAAAATGAGAATGTATTGTATTATTTTATATATGTATGTATGTATGTGTACATAAGGCTAGTTATCTATTAAATGCCATGTCCTACTAGTTTATTTACAGAACGGTTTGAGACTGAAGCTGCCGTAATTTTGAAAACATTAAGCTTATTAATTTTAATCCCTTTATTGTCCCGGCGCTATCCAGACATCATTATATACAATAATAATATAACACATTTTCTTCAGATATTATTTTCCTCATAACTCAAAGACAATCAAACAGCAAGTTGCAGCAAACTGTACTTTTCCAAATGTCAGCTATTATAATTCCTTTGAGCATTTGAAAATGAAAATGCCTCTAGCGTAAAAGAATATGGACTTGTTTCATCAAGTTTGATCTCTAGTTGTCCTTAAAAACCCTCTTCATTGCACTTCAGAGAAGCTTAGACTTGATGGGCTTTGGATTTGTGAGCAACCCTCAGAAAACTTGGGCTCAAATATATTTAGCAAATTAGGTGACAGTTTATTAGGAACACCTAGCTAGAAGTAAAGCAAGAGAATATAACAGTCTCATGAAAGTTATAATGGGCAGTTTTTTTCAAAGTCTTAGAAAGGTGTTGATTCAACTTTATGACCATTTCAGATGATGTAATTTGTGGTGCTTTTGGAATTGAATTGTGTTACAGAGACTGGTGTTTCTAGTATTTTATCTACTCCATGTAGATCAGTGAGAGTACGCTAAATAACAAAAACACATCTATATCATACTTGTTTTTCATAGCTGTGATGTCTGACAACCATTTCCATTATGTTGCTGATCATTACTGCTGCATTCTGCTTTTATATTTTCAATAGAGGAGGGTTTTGCCAGGTTCCTCTTCTCCCTCCTTTGTAGTGGTACACCAGACACTAATAATCAGAAATGCTGAAGCGTTCACCTGCAGTGCGAGTGTGCGATAGTGCAGCTTGAATGCTACATTTCCGATGTAATCTCATGAAATGTGACCGGACCAAACGGGTCAGTGGTTGTCTTGTTCAACAATTACACAGAATTGACACATAAGTGTTCAACAGAAAATGGTACCGTTCTAACCCCTCTGGTATGTGCAGAAATGAATTGCATGTCATTACATGCCATGTCAAGTTTTTATCTTTCCTCTGTCAGGTTTTCTTTTTAATAACCAAATGAACCACATCACAAGCCTTCTCCCCCCTGAATGTTGTATTAGACAGAAACAATTATCGAGTGGCTTTGCCAAAAGCAGCTTGACATAAACTCGTCCCTCCCTTTTTTGACACACCTTGTATCAGTGGAAGTTTTTTTTTTTTTCCTGTGCATTTCATGCCCCTTTGGTGTGATAGAGAAATTAAAATGAAAACCTGCAGTGATAAATTACCCTAATGGGTTTCCTTCTCTGGGGGACATGCATTGATTCAATATTCAATATTTTTTTGCCAACGTGGTGGAACTTAATGTGCATTTGTATTGTTTTATTCTCTGAACGTCCTTTTATGACTTTATACCAAAGTTTAGCAGTAACTGCTCTGGCAATATCCAATGCTGCTTTTTTTATATTGTTGAAGTTTTTGCATTTTATTTTCAGTAGTTTTTTTTTTTTTTGTTTGTTTGTTTGTTTTGGACCTTGTTTACCTGTACATTCTGTAAAGCATGTCTAAAGAGCCTTTTTGTTACGTAGCCATTACTCCAACATTAAACGTGAATTCTGCTGACTTGGTGTGAAGCTCGATTGTCTGTCTCAGCATCTGTCTTCAGTAGAAATAGAATCGTTTCCATTATTGAGTTCTTGATCAGTTGTCTTGGCTGTAAAATTGCGGGAAAGTGACATTCAAGTCTTTTCCAAAACATATAATATATTAAATTTCCAACAGTAAAGCAGGAAAATCGCACATTTCGGAAGCTGGAACAAGCACACGTCCAACTTTTTTCTTCTTTATTTAAAATAGTTCATTTTCTGTTGAAACTGAAATGAATTAATTGTATCCAGCGTCGGCGATGGTGTCTGTCTGCTGACAGGAAATGAGAAAGGACACCTGCAGGATTGGATTTATGTTGCATGTAATTCCAGATGTAGGGGCTTTAGCATCGCCGTGATTTCTGGGCACAGCATAAAATGATTTGAGAGGCCACGCCATCTATAATCTGGATTTAGTCATGTTAAACCAACACGAAACCAGCTAATATCGGCCTTAAAAAGCTGTTAGTCCATCATCGGTCTTGATGTTGAGAAAAAGAGATCTCATGTTTTAAATCCAGCAGCATCCCAGGAAACCTGATGCGAGTTGAGTCTGACGGTGATTCAGCCTTTAAAAGTCTGCAGTTTGTTTGGATCTACTCTCCAGTCCCCATCAAAGACATGAAAACATTGTTAATCATTCTCCACAAGCCGATGAATTATTCAGCACAAGCGTCCAAGGTAGCAACTCAGTATTTAAACTGAGACTTTTAATGCATCACACTCGGAGAGCAGAAGCTGCAGCTACTTCATGAGAACCACAGAAGGTGTATTTCCCCTGTTTCCAGTTATTAAGTGATTTAACTGCATGGTGCTGACAAATGATTCGACATGCACAGTTTCTCACAATCTCAAGAAAGAAAGCCCTGCATCATTTATAACATGCGGTGTGGGACACAAACTATCCAGACATTTACATAGTTTAATTAACTTCCAATGGTTACACCTAAAAAAAACAACAACAAAACACTTCAGTTCTGTAACATCAGGTTTTACTAAGCTCTAGCAACAGGAAACAGATATTACAAACAAATGAGCTGTTTCATCTCATACAGCGCGATACTTGTGCGCATATGGTATGAAAATGAATGAGCTCATGCAAAACCTGAGCTCTCAGGCCAGGGACTGCGCTTCCATGCGCAGTTACCCTTTTGGGTAAAAGGTCAGATTTACAGCACCAGACCTACTTTAACGCCACGTGCCGATGACTTGCGCACGGGCGAGGTGCACATGCACAGAAATGCATTTGCCGTTCGGACAGTTTAACATGTGGTGAGTGATAAACTAACGATTAAACCGATGCAGTCCGGCAAGAGCGCGCACGGACTAGGGGCCGCTGGGTGGAGCCCGGCGGGGCAGCGCGCACCGTGGGTAAGCGAAGACCTCGGGGAGGGATGAACCGGGGGCAGTGACTGACATGAGGTGCCCCGCTGGTGTCAGTAGGTGGCGCTGTGGAGACGTCAATTACGGTCACCCGGAATTTCCTCCGCACGAACACTTACCTCACTATACAAATTAAGAGTCTTAATTAGGTGTAATGTGTTTTGCACGCTTAATATTAGGATTACATGCCCTGTGTATTCGCGTGAGGGTTATATGTTCCGCCTATTCCCCCTAACACCCGAGATAAATGTTTAAAAAATATATATATAGCGCTGATAAACATTGAAACATTGGACAGGGACTAATATGAGAATAAGTGGCAATGAGCATTACTGGACTGATATAGTATGTTTTTTTTTTTTTTTTTTTGATTTTAGTACCAGAGCACACCGGAGGATGGAGCCCGCATGAGAGTCTAGAAAACACCAACTGCTGCTGCCGCCGCCGCCGCTGAGCGTAAAAAGGGGCGTTTCGGAGCTTGGCAACATCTCCCTTGGCGGCGCCAGGTGTGTTCAAACCTGTAGCAGACAAAACCCTTTGCAGATGTCCCTCCGCTCAGTCACCATGGGCTGGATCTCTACCGCGCACACCGCCTAACCGGTGAACGCTGCCGCCCGTCTATTTTCAGCCTGCCCACAGGTATGAGGGATTTCTCGTTGACGCACTACGTTTCGGCGACAGACAGTCCACGATCCACCACCGAGTGAGTAAGATACTCTCTGTTTACATTTTGTTTTGGCTACTTGGCGTCGGGAGGCTCCTCCACAGGCGAAGCGGCGCACTGATATGGTCCCAGAGTAGCAATGGAGAACATAAAACCCTGATTGTTTCCCCCCCTCCTCCTCCTCCATTTAACCATCTCGTCGCTTTTAAGTCGCCTGTTTTACGCACAAGGAGCGCTTGGAATTACTGCAACCAGGGAGACTGTGCGCACGCCGGAGCTTAAACCCGTGGGATGACAAACCTCAGCGGCATATTCACGGGTGAGAAGCTGCCTCATAAACGTCAGGAAGATGAAACACCCAGCAGGTCGGGAGCGTAACTCAGGAGGGTTTGTTAGGCCGCGTCACTTCGCGCTCATTTAACAGCAGCAAACCGAGGCGACAGTAACCAGTTAGATCGTTAGTTGTTTGAAAAGGGAGTAACCATGTCCAGGACACTAAAGAAGAAGAAACACTGGTCCAGTAAAGTGGTGGAGTGCGCCGTGTCATGGGGGAACCTGGGGGACTTTGGCTCAGTGGTGGAGGTTCTGGGAGGAGCAGAGCTGGGACAGTTCCCCTACCTGGGCCAGATGAAGCTGGACGTGCTGGTGTGTCACGTCGGGAAGCTGCCCTACTACGGGGACGTGTTGCTGGAGGTGAACGGGACGCCGGTCAGTGGACTTACAAACCGGGACACCCTGGCTGTCATACGCCACTTTCGGGAGCCGATTCGCTTGAAGACGGTCAAACCAGGTGCGTCCCCCGCTTTCTGTTCTGCTGCCTTGTTGTCACCTGAGCTCTGTGTGTTGTGATATGTTGCATCCTCTAAACAGAGAGAAAAAAACCTGATAATTACACACACACACACACACACACACGCACACACACACACACACACACACAGTGATGTCAGGACCAACTGGCATCTGCTGGTGCTCGCCTGTGATCACAAGACAAACATCTTAGGTAATTAATGCAGAAATCAGTGATACATTATGAGGATCAATGTACGGATTTATGCTTAAAGTTCCCCTCCTCATATAACTTGTATTAGCTTTCCATGTCTTCTGGTGATGTATGAATGTACACACATTAGCTGCCATTGCAGGTGAATGAAGTGAGTTTAGGCGTGTCTATACACCACCACATCCCCGCACACTTCCTAAAGGACATCCCTGACTTCTACTGTAAGCCTCCTACTGTCCCATAACATCTAATTGGCCAGTTCTCTCACGGCTTTCCCCTAGGAGATCAAGTTGTGATAATGGTAATAATGGCATGTAGCCCACTTGGAGCCTTCTATGCTAAGTGCACTTACACGCATAGAAATAAGGCCTAATTACATCCTCCATTATTCAGGCTACTCTGCTGCCCACTGGCCACAGCAGTGAGAGTGGTTAGCTGTGTTGTATCCCATGGTCTCATTGTTCCACGTCCGGCTCTCCAAGGATCCATGGCTGAAACTTCCAGACACTGATAATGAGGTCTAATAGCTGTAATGGCATGGTGATGCTGTTGTCTGTGCGGTACTGGTTCTGGTCCCAGGGCTTTAGTGGCACTGGAGTGAAAGTGGTGCGTTCATGGGTACGAGAGAGATGCTCTTACTTTGCTTATATGCTGGAGCTGGAATGTCTAAACAACAACTGAGACTGTACCAGAGGTTACATCAGCAGCGGCTGAGTCCCAGGACCTCAGGCCAGAATCCCTGAAGATCAGCTATATTTGTGCATATGCTTACATATGGTGTGCGTCTGTGTTCAAGTATGCACACAGACAGTCTGAGCTTTCCCACATTTCATTTTTTAAAAAACATATATAAGTGGACCAGACATAAGAAGAAAAATGTTTGTCTTGCTTTATGGGTTCAGAGCCTATTAGTGTGCATGCACATGAAGGTGTGTGTGTATTTCAAGGCTCTACACTCCCCAGAGCTCCTAACACCATGCTCTCTGCCCCACTAACCAAGGATGATTAATAAAGGGCAGGGAGAGTGAGGAGGGAAGAGAGACACCAAGAAACAGGGAGAGCGAGAGATACATGTGGAGAGACATAAAGAGAGATGGGGTGTCTCTGCCTTCGGCCCCACGCTTAACTCCCATATGAGGCTGTTTTTAGTCTTTAAAGCACACAGGGATGTAATAGGTGGCGAAGATGGCAGAAATTCCTCATCACCTATTTGTTCTCTGTCATCCTTGCCAGTTGTCTGTTCTTATGCTGTTTCAGTTATGTAAGGCTGCAACCAGCATGGATCAGCTCCTCAATGTACTGTTTCACAAAGCCCTCCTGGCATCAGCATACAGATGGGGTTATTATATTGTATGATTACACATTGTGCATGTGTGCACGCCTGTGATGTGTGTATACATTCCTGTGTGGTAACCTCATGTTTAATTCACACCTCTTGCATAATTGAGTTAGCGAGTGGATTTTCTCCACTCTGAGGGAGGCAGTGGGCCCAGAGAATCAGCTGTTACCAGGAAGCCCGAAAAGCTGTAATGACATGACGGCGGCCGGCAGCGACGGACAGGCTCTCTGGTTCAACCAGATGTTCCTCCTCTGCGCCCCCCTCTAAGAGTTTGGTCTGCCTGCCCCCCGGTGCTGGTGGGCTTCCCATGCCGCTGCCCACAGTTTGGGCAGAACCAGCAGGAAAAAGATGAAGAGTGTGCAAAGATGCAAAGGCAGAAATGGGGATTTGAGGCAAAGACGGAGAGAGACAGGATGCAAGATGCAAGTCTCTGTGGAGGCTATTATCTATCTCAGACATTGATCGAAAAGGAATGTGAGCTGAAAGAGTTGCACGCAGCATTACACTTACTTTTCTGTGGCTGCATCATATATTCTCCAGGGGCTGCCAAGAGGCTTCTCTCACGTACATATGTTCCCGTATACATACACTTATACTGCTTTGAAATGAACAAATTCACAATAAGCTTACACTGAGACTCAACAATATGCCGTTAGTTGGATGTGCCCAATTCACTGGTTTCTTTGATTAAGCTGGAAGATGCCTTCATGAAAAGCTCTGTGCTCAGCACAGGAATCTATTTCTGCTGGTACTCCCAGCTAAGGAATGGAAAAGACGCCTGATGAAAAGCCTCGTGAATGCCATCCCAGAATTCCTTCTCCTGCACAGTTATTTTCTGCTGTACCTTCCCTATATGTTTACAGCTTCAGTCACTGTGCTATCAAAACATACGTATAACCTGTAGCCATTTATATACAGCTGAATGGATGATGACTCTGACATCAAATGAATAATTTCACATTGCAGCACACACTGGAGCTGGTGCAACAAGCTTTTATTCATTTGTCTCTTAGATGACTAATATTAGCTGTGTGAATGTATGAAATGCATGTATATAAGCACCCTGCTTTCCACAGCTATTTGCGTCTCAGTTAGAAATTTGGAATCACCAGCTCAAACAGCGCTCACCAGACTGCAAGTATGATTAAATGAATTGATAATTGATTTAAATACTCAAACGCCATTGGGGTGTGGAAATAACAGTTTAACATTTAATCTTTATTGATCTTAATGGTTGATAATTGCCGGCGTGACAATGAGAACACATTGTGTCTGTGGAATGGCAACTCGTCTGTTTCTGTAAGCTACTGAGTTTCAGAGGCTAATTTTGTTCTTAATTATGCTTGAATTTTGGAGACAAATTGCATAATTGACTTTGCATACAACAGAGGTGGATTCCACTGCTGATAACAATTTGTTGCCTGCTCCAGTTCACAATTTAGACTTACCTGCTTCCGCTCACAGATCAGCATATTTTCCATTACCTGCTGATCATGCCAATAGAGAAGAATACAGAGTGACATGAGCCCCTGAGCTCCTGTATCAAACGGCAATAGTGAGTGTGGGTTAATCACATTAATGCACCTCTCATATCAGGAAGTGCCTCTCAATGGAATCATCCTCTTGACAGGCGATGCTTTGTCACTGGAAAGGGATTTGCAGTCGGCTGCAAAAAAAAAAAAAAAGTGAGTGAGAGTGGGAATTCAGCAGCCCAGAGAGCCTGGTCAAATAACTAGAGACATCTGTTCTCGCCTTAGAGATGTTTCTCACAATCTGCTGAATGAAGCAGGAGAGCCACCATGTACATCGCTCCTTTGGCACAGAAGTCATAACAAAATAATTTAAAGCTGAACGAGCTCCCTCTTAGTGAGTTTAAGGTGATTATGAGTGGTTTTTTTTGTTTGTTTGTTTTGTCTTTCTTTTTTTTTTCTGCAGATTCAATAAGTTGTCGGATATGTATTGTTTTGCTAAGATGTGCTTAGGCTTTGGCACCGATCCTGCTACTCTGCTATTGGATTATTGACTGTGTAGTGCTTAGCTACTTTTGCACCTCTTTGTGATTTTAATTGCACTGTTGCTTAGTATGCATGCTACTGTATGATGCCTACATCTTACTTGATACTGCTTTCTAGGCCAGGCTCCCCTTGGAAAATAAAATAACATTCATACCATCTTGGTGCCAACTGGCTCGATAAAGGCTGAATGAAGAAGTAGACATGTAGATAAAATGATTACTATACACAAAATAAGTGTAGGTGGTAGTGAAATCTCACTTGGCCTCATTAATAATTTAAAATGCAGGTAACACGGGTTGAAAGAGGAAACTTGGCAAACATCTACTAGATGCGTATATGAAATATAAGGGGAATATTGCATCAGCTGCTCTTCTGCTGCTGTATTTACTGAAACTCCTCAGCTCTGGTGTGCTACTACTATGGAAGAGCTTAAAAGACCACAGCAGTGTTGTGCATGTGTCAGCCCATTAACTGCAGATATGTGCACTCTATATTACTGCTGACCATTTTCTAAAGCACACCGTTGTGTTTGAGATTGCCAATTATGGTTTTTCTGTCTTTCAGGGTTTCAGTGTTTTCAGTTCATTTCACTACAATATGAAAACCACCCAGCAGAAACTTTCATTTAGGTTGTGAAAGCCATGTCTGCTTGTGTTGTTGACAAATGTATCATTGTGTGGTGGTACTAATAAGATTCTCCACTCACAACTGCACTTCCACTCAATGATAATCAAAGTTTGGCAACAATCAACGCAGACATGATATTCACTCTAGGGGTGTAACAATTGTTTTTACAACAGTCCGTTACGTATCATTTTCCATGGTTCTGATATGATTCAAGAACGATATTCGGCTCATCTAGAATGATACAATATGATACGATTCAGAGACTTGAAATCGATACAGTACTTTTTTTTTTTTTTTTTTGACACAAAATTCAACCAGTGTGACTGAAATAAATACCTGGATACTGGACTGTGCATGTGAGGATTCCTACAAGATTTTCTTGTAAGGGAATCAGGGATAAATTAACTATAGATATAAACAAGTAAACGCAACACTTAATGGCAAATACATTCATCTTTTATTAAAAGTTCATCCAACATTTCTTCAGGTTGAATGAACAGTAGGTTTACCTCTTGCTTATACTCTCACATGCCGGACCTCAAATGAGCCTTGAAAATGTCTTGCTCTGCTTTGTTTTGTCTCTTTGGCGCTGACGATTTACACAAGGAGAGTGAATCACAATTCTTAGTATTGATACAATCGATTATTTGCCTTTCAAATAGGTTTTAGATCAAGATACGTCTATTGATCTATATACACCTATCAATGAACATAGGAATATAAATCAATCATCGTTGTAGCCGATGAATCGTTACGCCCCTAATTCAGTCTGATGGTTGGGGTTTTTTTTTATTTTTATTTTTTTATTTGAATTCAATGCTATATGAAATGGTTGACTACCTGAAAAACACTAATTCAAAAATAAATACTTCCACTTCCTCACAAATATTATTTGTGAGGAAGTGGAACAAAACATGGTTAACTGTTGGTATGGCAATCCATACTGTGGGACAAAACAACTCCAACTTAAGGTCCCCTGGGCATCCATATGTAGCATCTTCATTAGTGCACGTGTGTGCTCAGTTGGCATGGAGATGGATCTGTCGACTGTCGTTCTTTTAAAAGCAGTGATTTCCTATTCAAATTACATGCACTCAAGGGAGTGCTTCAGCAGTTGCTGTAAGGTATGTGGGAATGTGTGGGTGTAGTGCAGCTAATTTAAAAAAAAAAAAAAATTTAAATTGTTTTTTTTTTTTTTTTAGTAAAAAATAAATGTATACACACATTTGTGTTCGGGAAGATAAATTGGATTACAAACAACAAATTGTCACAATAACCAAGTTACGCAACCAGAAATCATTAGTTACCCACACTGGACATGTGCTGGTTTGCAAGTAAGCAGAAAAGTAAAACTAAAACAGTAGATTAATGGTTAAAACCTCCACTAGAGAGAAGTCAAGTCAGCTAGCATGGCTTGAAATACTGTGACGATATCCATAAAATCACGAGAACACTTGTGGAACATGACCTGATGAAGAGATGCAGGCTTAAGGGACATGAACTTCAAAAAAAAAAAAAAAAAAGATTGAGATCAACTGCTTTAAACATGCTGTGGGCAGGAGCTGATAATTTGATGGTCATAATTTTTGCAATGAGAAGCTCAGCGGAAAGACCCTTGATCACACACCGCTGTGTTTTGTTAACATCACCAGGCCGCAAGCAATTTCACCGCACTCATCAGCCAGCGTGGGTTTGTTGGTGCTGCACAGGGACACTTGAGCGAGACTGTCAAACTGTAAATGCAAGACATTTGCCGCAGCACCCGAGTGTGACAATTAGCAGGAGTGTTGTTCCATCGCTGAATGTTCTCAACCTTCTAACCTCACCTCATTAATGTCATACTAACTTTCATTGCTGGCTCTCTCAGTGCCATCTTCCCTGCTCTCTGTGGAGCTGACAGATCTAATGCTCTGATTTTGATCTTCTATTAAAAATACAATCCATATAATGAGTGCGGTGTTGCGGTTTGATTAAATATTTACTATGCGGATCCCTGAAAGGAAAGAGGCTTTTTTTTTTTTTTTTTTTTTTTTTCAATGTGCCATCATTAATATAATTTTCATATTGCATGGAAATGTTGAAAGGAAATCAGAGCATATTCTCGCCATCATTAAGCCAAATAAAGTATCTTTGGCTTCAGATGTCCTCATACCTGGATTACCTGTAGTCTGTTGAAGATATGTCTATTCCTCCTTTTTATTAATTAGTTTGTAACCACTCAACACCTTTGTATCTATTTGACCTTTTGCTATATCATTTTACAAAGCATGTTATAGATATATAGCTTTTTTTGTCCTTGCTGACTGTTTGTGAGCTACCAGGCTTGTAGAGAAGTGCAACTGTCACAGACAAAAGGATTAAAAATGTAAAAACTGTCCATCCTGACATATATATTAAGTTGAAACTGAAGTAAAATCCTGCTCGACATCTGAACATCTAAAAAAAAAAAAAAAAAAAAAAAGCTACCCAGAAAATTTAGCAAATCAGATGGGGTGAAGAAATTGATTACATTTTGGAGGTTGTGGAGGGATTTCCAGCATAATATGATTAACGAAGGTGAAGGAATCAATTTAGATTAAAATTTAAGTGATTGGTTTTTTTTTCATGTGTGAATTGTACAGTGATGATGGAAATTTTGCTCTCCAAGGACTCTGTCTAAGGGCATTTCCCATGCAGTTTCAGTCGATTTAAAATTTATGCAAGATTTAAAAAATCTTAAAATAAGGTAAATGGATGCCTCCAATAACAAGTAAGTGTATCAAATTGGTTGAGCTGCATCAAGAATGACTTGTTCTCAGTGAAATCATATCAGAAGTCAGTTGCAGTATTAATGACTTGTTTTCTTGCAGTGCAATATTGAACTGGTTTTCCCATAATGCCACAGCAAAAGCAGAGCTGCTCTCGTACCATAGCATCCTAACTGAGAGCTCCAGTCCTCTCATGTCTTGCAGTCTGTCTGTGGGGGTTGAGGAGGGGAGGGGGGAATTGGTGGGGGGAGGTGGGTAGAGGCATAATGCGACTACAAAACAAACGAGCGTAAAGTTGCGCCCAACCCTACGCCAAGTCCTCAATAATTCATCTATACGAGAGCCAGATACTTCACTGGTGTGTGTGTGTGTGTGTGTGTGTGTGTGTGTGTGTGTGTGTGTGTGNGTGTGTGTGTGTGTGTGTGTGTGTGTGTGTGTGTGTGTGTGTGTGTGTGTGTGTGTGTGAGAACTGATGGTATTTTAGTAAAGCGGTGGGCTACAGTCAAAAAGCATGGCATGACTCTGTCGCCAGCACTCTCTCATAAAATCGGTGCTGCTCTTACCGCACACTCAACCAGCACCTGCAACCATCACAATGTCAGCGGCATGCTTGATGAGATGGTTTGGAGCTGTACATTTTCAGACTTATAAGTGTGTTTCACGATGATTGCCTTGTACATGTGAAATGTATGTGCAGCTTTGCTTCATGGGTGTAATATAGGCTCACAGTTATACAGACATGAGTAGGAAGACTGGTAGACCAGTATTTATAGGTAATTTCAGAACATTACAAACAACCACCATAAGAAAAGATTGGTCTTTTTTTTTTATTTTTTTTATTTTTTATTTTTTTTTTAAGATAATCAATAATATCCTTTTTATAAACACATACTTCTATCTACAATCACACAAATTTGACACTGCTGCATTCTGCAGGAAATCCTTCGTCAATCCTAAGGCCACCTATATAAAAAAGGAATTAAAAGAAGTGAATAAAAAAGGAAGATAAGAAATTTCTGAGCCTCTATAACAGTGTTGATAAAAAGTTGTTGAATTATAGTTGTTTGTTTTTTTTTTCGATTGGCATCATAAATTTCCTTGTCATGGCGAGGAGGCGTCTGGTCAGGACCCAGGCCATATTACGGTGATAAAATTTTCCGGGAGCGGAGAGAGGTGGACACAGGTCATAGTGGCAGTGTTTAATGATCAGTGAGTGTGTATGTGTGGGGGAGAGATATGAGGGGGTGGGGGGTGGTGGTCTCTCCCACTCAAATCTGCACTAAGTGGAAAAAGCCCATTATGTGAAACTGCATTGTCAACACAAGAGAATTATCACTTTAATTGCATTGTCTATAGTAACTTACAGTAACACTGGTCATAAAGCTGTGAAGCAAACAAACATCATTTGGGTGTTTACAGTATGTACAATTTCCCCTGGTGTGCGTGTGTGTGTGTGTGTGTGTGTGTGTATATATATATATATATATATATAGTGTGTGTGTGTGTGTGTGCATGTTTTTGTATTTATTTTATTTTACCCTTAAGGCAAATTTGTAATATTGGGCTATAGAAATAAAATTTGACTTGACTTTATCAGTAGAGGAGTTCTTTGGGATTTCACCTCCTCTGTGCCTTCAGTCCCTGTTCCAATTAAGGACCATGCTGTTGTCTTAAATGCCTGTTAGCACTCATACTACAGTATAATGACTAATTCCAATCCTATCTCTGTAAATATGTACTTTTTAAGGAGTCATTAGCTACAATGTAGTTGTGTGTGTGTGTGTGTGTGTGTGTATATATATACCATTATAGCAGTGGAGCCAAATTTTCAGTTGTGGGTGGATTTCACTTCTGACTGAATTGACGAGGCGTAATGGCTATGGAAAGTGGTTATTTCTGCTTTGACCTCCATCCTATTTGCCCTCATTACCCACTGTTCTTCCTTCCTGCTTTGTGTGGAGAATTCTGCTTTTCCCCGCTTCCATCTGTCCACGAGATATCTGCCCTATTCTCTGCCTTTGATACAAATCCACCATTCATCATTCTTTTTCTAAATGTATTATATATCTTTAGTTGTGAATCCATACAGGAGCAACTTGTTGTGCAGCCCCTGTACCTGGCAGAATTGTAAAAATGGATTTAGTTGTATCATTTTATCCTCTGGGACCCACAGAAACCCCTAAATATGTAATCGCCAAAACAGGATCAGAACAGGAACTCAGAAATCCCAGAGAGGTATTTTTACATGACATAGATACAATCTGAAAATACAAATATTTAGTTTAGGTTTTTTTTTTTTCTCTCTTCCCCTTCTCTCCCCTAATGTGTTGCTCCTCAGTGCATCAGTCACATCCTGTGAAAGTGGATAGGGAGAGAAAACGTAAAGGGCTGGATGTGAGCGTGGCGCGGGCCATCTTTTGGTTGAGCATTGTCTCTGTCAGTGTCTGAGAGATCGAGCAGATCGAAGGGGACGGCTGTTGAGGAGTCACTCCTCGGTCTGAGAGCCTTGTTTATTTTACCAGAGGCACAGCAGCCATACGGTGGCTGACTGACCTAGCACTGTCATGAAGGACGTTATCTTTATGCAGCAATGATTGCTACACGCCATAGTCCCTCCACCTCCCTTTCAACTGTGTTCAATGATTGCACATTTGGCTAGCGTGTCACTTCCCACTTTCCTATTATCCAGATGTGCATTATTCTCCAACTGGTGTTTATCACTGCAAGATAGGAGCTCAGGTCACCTCTAGACAGCTCACAGGTAATGGGCCTTGACATCTGAATTAGTCTGCTCTTTCAAAGGGTGATTAGCAAGCAGCTTAGGATTCTGGGGGGATGTTGATAGGCAGACATAAACAGGCAGGGGCGATGGGCCGGTGGGATGCTGTCTCTGTGGTTCATGATGGGAGGCTTGCCAGTAATACAGCTCATCATGAAGTGGTCACGGTGTGGTTTCGCAGATGACAGAGGGTGGGATGGAGCGGGCGACTGGGGCCAGTGCGATTATGTGTTTGCACTGGTGATTTAGCTACTTAAAGTATATAATTTTCATAGCTGATACTGAAGTGTGAAGAGCTAACCAAGCTGCTGCCCTCATAAACTTTATGAATAGCAGTGCTTTTGAATTTTTATACTAAAATCCATCTTGTGTCTGTATCTTGGCTGTGTGACTGGTTGGCCCAGCTGTTATGCTCATCCCTTCCCCAGCTCTTTTATTATTCCTTGGCTGTGTGATTCGCTGTGTGCTTGTGGCGGCAGGGGAACGGCTGGCTTTGTAGAATCTTAATAGTGGTGAGCTAGCGCCAAGCTTTCCATTCGCCGCTTGCTGCAGGCGTGTGACTGAATGCCAATGAGACATTAGGGGTTGAGGCAGGATGGATCAGGCCAGGCCAGCCAGGTGGCTGTAGAGCCCTTTACCAGGTGAGGTTTGCATATGTTTTCTCCCAGAAGCTTCACAGTGAGAGGTGCTCTGTGTCTCAGGGTTATCTTGGCGTGCCTAATCGTCAGGATGTGCCCTCTCTTGTGCTCCTCCATCAAGAGGGAGATAATCCAAGTGCATTCTGTTCAACTTTGACTTTGCGCCTCTACCTTCACTTTGATTATGTAATTTGCTGTCTCCCTTGTGACTCAGGTTGGATGATGACATACAATGATATATTTTTTTAATTTTCCAGTGTCTTGTCACTATCTGATATTTGCCTTTTTCTGATTGAAAATGTCAAATTGAAGACTTCCGTGTAGAAGTACAGTTAACACTGCAGCGTCTTCAAATGTAGTCTCCTCTCAGTTGGTAATCACAAATTATTTATTTTCTCTGTATAATTTCATGATGACTGAATAAGAAACACACCACTAAGGACAGTGCCATCAAACTATAGTGGTAATGCCTTTCATACCCATATCGTAAATTATACCCACCGTCGCTGCTTTTCCATTGCAGCATAGCACACATCCTAAAGGCAGAGGATGACTGGAGTGCGTCTGTCTGCATGAACAGCACAGGAACTGTTAATATACTATTGTATCTACTAGTAATAGAGAGATTTAATACTCTAGTTCTTTTATACACACACACACACACACACACACACAACAGCACATTAATCTGTCTCTTTCTCAGCGTGCACATGGTTCTCCACATGACGCAGATGTTGCTAACAGTGGGATGGAATGATGGGTGGATGCAGAAGCCCCAGTCACCCAGACTCCTGCTAATCTGATTACAGACGGCTTCACACAGTCGCACCGACTGATGACGGGAGGGCATCAGGGAAGGGACAGATGGAAGAGCCGTGGTTGTTAACAGCTGTGGTTAACTCTGTTGTGTAATATACAGTTGTGGTGTTCAGAAGAGGAAAGGCATGTGATGACATTCCACTGCATTATAGTGTAATGTTTATACAACCAGCAGGGCTGTATCCATCCATCCATCCATATAGAAATCACACCTTGCATCTGTACATCCAAATAAGTTGTTTGCTGAGGCTTATTTTGGTTGTAGTCGGTCATCACCTCTCCCTCAATGCTTTAAAGTTGGTGTTACTGAGCCACATTTCCCATAATTCACCCTTGCATTAGGCCAATTGGCAAAAGTCAATGTGATGATCCATAGTGTTAACTTCCCTCCCAGTGTCCAGATTGAAGTGGCACATATTTCACCACTGATTAATAAACAAAACCTCAGAGGCAGAGTGGCTCCAGCTGATGAACGACACGTTCATCATGTTGTTCAGCCTCTCGAGCCACCCCCACCCAAAAATGAGACTTCACTGGAGCTGAGTGGTGGCAGCTGCTGTTGGAGGAGCTCTCAGATAAACAGGGTACCAACATACAGAAAATGAATTAATTTTCTCTGCAGTCTTAGTTGTAAATGTAAAGCTTATTTCGATGCTTATTACAATCCAATACATTTAAGCAACTCTTCACTTCATTCACATTGGCTATATGGCTCATAAACTGTGCTGACACCTGACATGCTTTATGCTTCACATACACCGCACACTTGCCCTTTGCATTAAAGCAGTCTATTTAGAGGATAACAGTGACATTCTGCTGTAATGCTGCCACACATGCTGTTGCTGCTCATGTACATTTTTAGCCAACTCACCTGACAACAGCCAGAAGCAGGATTCTCCTTTCCTGCTGTTGGCAGCTTGAAGCCACAAAGTCTCAAAAGATTCATTCCCTTGATAATCGAGGTGCTGGGAATTGCCTCTACTTTTCATTAATTCAAAGACATTTGCCTCTCATAACTATATACATAATGTGAGTCTGTGTCTTGGCTTTGTTCAGACAGTATTTGTGTGCTTCACTACATCAGTTAGCTAATGCTACAAGGTTGGGAGCTGGCTGTTTTATTGCTCTTACACACATCTAGTGTGTAATACTTTTTAATTTCTAGTCTTGCGCTGCTGTGAGCGCTACGCACTTAATTTGCATTGGTAGTAATTGCAAAGTAATTTCTTATTGGCTTATCTTATTTTCCTTCTGTTATTTAGCATGTAACTTCATATGGTAATTCCATGCTATTAATTATTAGGTAGTAATGAAACAGATACCGAGCATTATGAGCGTTAAGGGCTAGATCGATTTAAGGCATTTTTCTACACTGGTTGCTGTTGTTGTGTTTTGGTGGTTTCTTATTTTTTTACTGGCAAACTCTGGTCTGTCTCAGTGCAACTTCTACAGCACTAGAACTACTATTAACTTTTAAAAGTGAATTTATACAACAGTCCTGTGCTCACGACTGATTTTTCTCTCCTTAAAATGCAACGTAAAACTGCAATTCATCTCTTATGTATAAAGCATTCATTCTTTATCAGACCATTATGATGATGAGCTTTCTTTCTTTATGCTCAGTTGAGTGACTTGAAAAAAACAATTCCTTCGTGAAGCTGTTAAGTTTAAATCAAATCAACATCGTGACAGCACTGTTCACAACAACATGAAAATTGTATCTGAACAAGAAATAAAACAAATGCAATAAAAACAGGGTTGATGAGGTAGAGAGCACAACAATCTCTAATACTAATCTTCGTTAGATGGAGTAGTCATGACCATCTCTGTAGTTCAGTGTGATGAAAGTGTTTAAGCTTTAAAGACTGTCAGCAACAATAAATCCTGGGACACCACCTCCTCATTTCTGACTAATTTAGGGGCATAAATATGAAGGAAGTTCTTCCAAAGTGGCCTTTATAAATAATGATACAACAGTGACTAAGCCTACACATGTCCAGAGAAGCAGATCGGCCTCTACATGCAAGGTACAATGATGAGTCAGGTTCTTACAATTTTTGAGATTTGTATCTCTGAGAACCAAAATAAACAACAGCTGACATCCAGAGGATTTGAGCTGATGTGAACAAATTCCCACAATCAAGTAAAACAGACAGCATTTATTTGTTCCTTGACTTATAAAAGCAAAAAAAAAAAAAAAAAAGATATGAAAGAATTCAGCAGAAAAGTTTGTTTCTGGGGTAAAAACCTATAATAAGACTTTGAAAAAGTTTTCAGTGTGGATTAAAAGAGAGACAGTCATCAATTAAAACCCAGTTCGACACCAGACTGCTGCTGATGCTTCCCTTTTGTGTGCTTACAATATGTGAAGCCTTTGAAGATTGTGCTTCTCGCACCGGAATACAGCTTCTTTGTTTCATCTGAATTACAAACGCACAGATGCTTATAGGCATTCGCATACATATCCTGTCTGAGCTGTGGCCAATAAAGTTGAACGATAAACAATCAGCCGCTCGCCTCTGCCAGCTTCTCCTCCGTTGTTCAATAGTTGGTCTGCGCCTGCAGTTTCATAGTGATGCATTTGCAAACTGTGGTTTTACTTCGAAAATGTAGATACAGATCAGTTCTGCCTCTCTGTCTCTTTCTTCTTTGTTAGTCTGACCTCATGTTGTCTGTACAAGTCAAGTCATGTTGTGGTTGGTGCTGCAGAGGGATTTACTGAGCAGTTTAGCTGTCTCACATATTTATTTGAGATTTGAACTTAATTTTTAGAACCAACAAAGCACCTAAACTGATATGCAGTGTTTAAGAAAGCAGTCGGCGCTTGAAAGTGATACATTTTCAGTTCCACTTGAAGATGAAATGAACTACTTTTTTAATGATCAATTAGTCTGACTATTATTTTCTCAAAGAGAAATTCCCATGAAATGTCCAACCCACTGTCCGGAACCTAAAGGTCTGCAGTAACTTTCATACAGGACAAATTACATTTACATTTGAGAAGTGGAACCAATATATACATATTTTTTTAACAACAATCAAACTAACTGTAGATCAGGCTGAACTTTGGAAAACCTATAACAGTGATCTCAACACATTTGTCAGTTTTCATCGAGGAGGTTGGTGCTGTGCTGTGGCCCTTCAGGCCAGATGATGCAGTGTGGCATCATGATCTCTCCTCTGATTCATTACAGACTGAGCCAGTTTGTGTTTTGACATGGCTGAGTCTGACCCCAAGCCCCAGTCTGTCTGGGTGGCTGTTTTTATACCTGGCTGAGCAGCCCTGCCATTGGCATTCACCCACACATGAAAAGTACCTACAAACAAATCCAAAAAGACACACTCACATGAGCACACACGCACACGTGCACAAAGCTGTTGGGTTGGATGAGGTGAAGGCAGAAGTCGGTAGTAGGTGTTCCAGTCATCCGCCAGACTGCAGTTCATTTCCAGGTAATCTGTGTAGGAGGATACCTGCTTTTACTTTGAAATTAGCATCAAAGTCTGACATTGGCAATATTAATTTTATTGTGGCATCTGTGACATTTTGACAGTTGATCAAACAGGAAGGGCTTTCTCTGAGTAGACTAATGCAGAGGCCAGCGGAGACAGCACTTCTAAAAGTTAAATTAAAATATGTGTGATTTAAAAAAAAAAAAAAAAAATTACACTTTTAGCTCCCTTCAATATTGTGAAATGAGTGTTCATACCCGTCCTCTCCTTGTTTGGTGCTGTCATTTTTAATATTGCATAGAGCCACTTACGAGGATACATTTTTGCACTTTATTAGATTAAGGGAAATGCTAGTGAATCATGAATCGCACACTCCCCTCTCTATTATACTTTACACTTCATATGATATCCAATTAAAGCAGAAGTTGGAAAGCTCACATTGTTTCCCAGGCTCCCACAAACACAGCAGAAGTCTTGCTTGAGGAATCCTGCTGTCTGCTGTTTTACAGTATTGTTCTCATAAATGTACTTAAAATTACAGCAGTGTTGCCTGTGTCTCTGCAGAAGCAATTACTTATAAAGATGTCCAACTTGTGTAAAATATGCAAGTTGTTGTGTTAGGAGTTGCAAATGAAAACAAACTATATATGTGTTTTTACATTCAAAATTTTAAGCACGCATTATTTTAATGGTGTACTTCTGAAGCACCACAACTATGCCATAAAAGGTTTTATTTTGCCAGAATAAATAAATAAGAAATATTTTTATTTTTTATAGATTAAAAATCCCATTTATGGTCCAGCATTGCAGATATATATTTTTCTATTTGTGAATCAGATGCCACGGAAAGACCCTATTTGAATTTTTAGGTTGTATTAACAGTAAATGCAAGATTGAAAGAACAATGCAGCCAAAGAAAATAGTCCGTTTGGCAAGCTCTCTCACACAATGTCCCAGGATTGCAGCCACGTACCAAAGCAATTTTGTTTCTCTGGCACATAGAAACAAAAATTGATCTGTGTAAATAGACTGGATTACTGTTGCCCTGGAGGGGCCTAACGGTGGAGCAGCAATGGATATATCCATTCATCCGTCCATCTATCCATCTGTCCATTCAGCAATCCAGACAGACATCAGTTTCCCTGACAGGGATGTTGCTCACTGTGACAGACTTATTGACAGGCCAGAAAGAAGCTCGGGATTATGGGACTAGAGGACGACACGAGTGCTTGTCAGGCTGACGGGGAGGGTAAGTCTTACATTCTGTCAACAGGCTGAACACACCTCTGTGGCATGCAAAGAATCTGTGCACCCACAGAGAGAGCAGTGAAAGGTTTTTGATAAAAACCAGTTGAACCAGTAGCACCTTTGGACATGCACGGTCGCTGTTGGATACCTTATCTATTTATCTGTCTCGCCCGGAGACGCCAAGATGTATGTGAGTTGATTTAATTGCATTGCTGACCTTTTCAAAAGGCAAAGAAAAAAGCTATTAAATTAATTCATTTCATGGTCTAGCTGGTAATTCACAGAGGGGAAAAATGTGAACATGAAGATTCTGAATGTTGTATATTCATCTACAAAGCTTTATCTGTTTTAAATGGCAACAAAAATGCCCAGTTCTCTATTAAATAAGTGCTTTTTAATTTATGAAGGGAAAAATCTAGCTTCAAATATTCTGCGGTGTAAATTGATCCAGTGGAGTTTCAGAATTTGTGCACTACGTTTTGGACCATTTCACAGTTTGAAACCTAAGCACATGGCACATTAGGATTTTAAGGTGGAAGGGATGGGATAGAATACACAGGAAAGGCCTCCTTCGTTACACTGAATCAGTTCTTCATGTCAAACTATAATCAGAAGTCACCATATTTAGTTTTTTTTGTTTGTTTTTTTTTTTAATTGTTTCCAACAGAATTTTGTGCTAGGAGTTGTCAGTTAGCTTCTCCCCAGTTGTGTCCCAGTGGAAGCTACTTTCCAACCGATAGCTCTCTTTTCCAGTTGCAATACATGGTAACAGCTGATTGGAGGTGAAGACCCCAGGCTATATCTTGTAATTCTAATGAAATTTTATGTATGCAATGGATGAGATCTATGTATCTTTCAAATGTGTATCTCTGAGGCTTTGACAAACATACAATAAATTCAGACATGGTAAGAATGTTGTTGACCAGAACATGGGTGAGTGATCACGCTACTTTTCTTCTCCCCTCCAGGACATGAACTCCAACCTGACACTTTATATAACTGGCAATAACCAGGACAGAGTTAGCCTTGGGTTATTTGTCAATTCTAATGTGATTGCAGAGACCTATGCACATACTAAATATGTGGCAGCTGGGAGAGAAGCATTGACTCATGTCTGCATGGGCAGTGTTTCCAAAGACTTTACTATTGTCACTAATTGTTGAAATTTCTTGAGGAAACACCTTTTTTGAAATGGAGAAGCAGGTGCGGATAATAACACTGGATTTGTATTGACCGTTTAACCCGATGGCTGGCTTCCAGAACGTGTCTGGACCACAGGTGTGGAGAAAAACAAGCTGCTCTGCCACTACAAGGTCCTGCCTGCCTCAAGGATTGGTTGAATCATTCTCTTTTGTGAAGCTGGCATTTAAAGCATTGGTATTCAGATACACCCAGCCACACCAGTGATGATCCCCAGCTTTGAGCTGCACCCTCTTTAAAAAAAATTAAAACAATCTTCTCAAACATAAACATGCTAAAAAAAGCCTTTAAAACAAAATATTACCCAAAATTTCAGCAGGATGGCAATTTGTAAAGCAAATTTTACAGTCATATTGTAGCAGTGGATTTCACACCGTGAGTTTTCCAGTTGATGTCTGAGAAGCAATTGTAGCTGTGATAGAGTTGGATTTCATTTTCCAGCACCATGCAATGCCCTCTTATCGCTCCTTTTACTGTGACACCACATTATAATAGCCTTACACTGACATGGGAAGAATCCAAGCAGCCTATTACTCCTACCTCATTCAATTTACGTCAGCTCTGCCTGAAACACTAACCCCACCCTGCCCCACAATCCATTGCACTACTTTTTTTTTTTTTTTTTATGCGTTTCATCAGGGATGAATTGCATAAAAAAAGTGGGGTGTGCATTCACACATATATAATTTGTCCTTCAACTGTCCTCTGATAGCTGAGATCAAACCAATATTCTAATGTTTCCAATACCCAAAGAGTCATAAAGTCAGCAAACTTACTCAGTAATATGTTATACAACAAACCCATAGCTGAGTGTATTGAACTGAGCAAGGATGGATTGTTTTGCTTATGAATTAAAGTTTCTTTTGTAAGATGAAGGTTGTTTTTTGTCTTATTTCAAAAGTTACAGTCTCTTTTTAAAGGTGTCCTGTGGAGTTTGTGACCACAAGAAGGAGCAGTTGCGTTTCGGCCAAGTCCCCTTTTTGTTTGTCTCGTGCGTGGACACTCATGCATGACGTGCTATTGCCTCCCTGCCAGTGGTCACACATTATTCCGCTGATCTACAAGTGCTGGTTGTGTGCCAAGATGTGCAGCAGTGTGCCAACACAGGCAGCGGGGAAGAAGACGGCAAGCCAGTAAACAAGGATGCAAACAATGTCAGTTCCAAAATGTGAAAAAGAATTTGCTCTGCAAATGTTTCAGGAGGAATGAAATGAACTCTACATGTTTGTTAGATGTTTAGGACAAAAGTGCGTTTTGGTGTGTAGCACTATGAAAACAGAGCTTTTTGTTTACAACCAAAAACTCCACTGGGCAGCGTTAAAGCCGAGCTGTTCAGGCTGTGATTTAAATCGCTTTCTGTTGCCTAATTATGCACTTTGAGGTTTTTTTATGCAAGACTAAACTTTTTACTGAAATGTCCTTCATTTCTGATGAGTTCCTGATTATATAAAAATCGAAATGTCTTTTAGGAAGTAGAGCCTGGGACACAGGATTCAATTCTTTGTTAGCAACGTCAACCTATATTCATGGTTGACAGATGTTTCAGCAGCATTTTTTTTGTTGGCAGCGCTGCTAATTAATACAGACACTTATGATACTGGATTTCACGTAATGGTTTCAGATACTCTGTATGAAAGGACCTGAATTGGGATTAGGAGCAAAAAAATTTGACATTTTTAAAGAATGGCTGTAACTGAGGCAACTCTGGACCCCATTGTCTCCTGTTCCCTGTGCTCTAGATATCAACCAATTAAAGAAAGGGTATCAAGATTTAATAGAGGATACAGTATGGTCGTGGTCTCCTTTTTGTTATTGTGGCCTTGTCAGCTGCTCTCACATCAGATCTCATATTCGAGACACTTTTGTTTTTTTGACCCTTGGCAGTTTCATCAGCAACACATTTAGAAACAAAGCAGAGGCAGAGTAAAAGACGAGTAAATGGGTAAAATTAGTCACCGCAGATGATAAGTCTAGGCTCAAGGTGCAAGTTTCCATGGTAACAGTAGTGAAGGGTGCTCTGTGAAACCAAAGAAGTTAACCAGTCTTAGTGAGATAAATCAGTATTCTCGAGCATTTCTATTATTGGGCTCTCCTGCATTCATCTGTCAGTGGATGCTCCGTGATACGAGGTGGCAGGCCACAGAGGCACTGAAGCATTTCCGCTCCAAGTGCCCTCTCTCCCCATTCCCCCTCTTCTTCTCCTTTCTGTGCTATCATCCTTTTTTATTTGGCTCTGTTCTTCTTTTGCCCATCTGGCCCCTCCACAGACAAGTACGTGCAGACACACATGCTGCACACGCATGTTTTGTTGTCTCATTCAAGCACACAGACCCTTGCCTTGCCATAGGGAACTGTGCTAAGGTATGTGTCTGTGTCCAACCACTTGCCCTGGAGTCAAAGGGTAGATCGTTCAAGCATTGCCTGTAAAGAGGAAAACAGTATTTCTTTTTTCACCCGTGGCTCTTAATGCATGCTTACATTGTGCTTACATAGATCGAGTCAAGAGCTGAGTGTGCGTGTGCGTGTGTGTGTGTGTGTGTGTAGGTGGGTGAATGAACATGCCCACATGTGTCCTGGGAGCTGACAGAAAGAGAGGGTTGAGATAAATAGACCATTGTCTGCTGCAGAGCTGGACGAGAGTGCATTGCTGTTGTTGAAGGACTAGAAAGCCGAGGTGGATAACAGGATGTGCCGGCCTTACTGTTGATTTAGAGCGAGGCTATGATCCACCTCTGGCTAGTTTCTGCTCCTCTCAGAGCCTGTATTTCCAGATCCAAGGTGTGTCATGAGCAGGAACACATGAGCTCATGTGTGCTCTTGTATTTAGAAGCAGGGTTGAAAGAAGTATTCAGATTCTTAACTTAAAAGTCCTTAAAGTATTAAAATAGTCTTAACGTATCAAAACTAAAATCTCTTTTAATGGAGATGATTTTACTGTAGATTACTAGTCAGAATTTCAAGTTTTATTATTTTCATAATCAATTCAATTAAAAAATACCCATCACTAATTCTTAAAACCCAAAGTGTCAAAAACATATCCAGTTTCTTTGTGACTAACAGTCCAAAACTTCTTATTATCTTAAAAGAAGAGGAAGAAAAGCTGAAAATCTTTCCATTTTAAATTTTATTCATTATATAGTTATATTATAATCCAATAGTATCAGAACAGTTGCAAATAAATTTTAAGTCAGTCAGCTAATCATTTCAGCTCTAATTATTACTGATACATGAACATTAAGCTGGTTGAGGTAGAAACAATTGTAGCTTCTTCTGGTCTGATGAATCATAGTATTGTTGTTCTGTGTATTTGTATTTGTATTGTATTATTTTGCTTCTGAAATGTAGTAAAAGTTAGGAGGTAAGTAAAGTTGCGCTGAAGTACAGGAGTTGGTTAAATGTGCTTAGATGGTGTTTACCATGACAAAATGTCCTCAGGGATGAAGAGTTGAACAGGAAAAGTCGGGACAGTTTTCTAGTGTTTCTTCAAGTTCAGACTGAAGCTATTTACATTCAGAGCTATGGTTTGGAATTAGGCTGTGCAGTGAATAGGTTCAGTGAGTAAAGAGTTTTTAAAGCTGTGTACACAGTAGATACACATATTTAGATGTGTGTGTGTGTAGCTGCTGGCAGAGAGAAATCTACCATCTGAAAGCTTCACATGTGCCCTTGATGGATGACAGAGCTGGAGATGACTCCATCAAGTACACATTCAGGTCAATAGTCGAGGGTATTACTGTAGCTCTCTCTGAGCTTATACATTAAATAATCAAATACAGCTCAGTTGTTCAGGACCTCAGTGAAATTGTATTTGAGAATATATAGTGTTTTATTTTTAGCCTCTGTGTCGCTGCACCAAAGGCTCCCATTATCAGGGAAACAAATGTACTCCAGGAATTGTAAAAAAAAAAAAAAAAAATCACTATACGCTATAAACTGACTGCATTTTCATGATACATACAGTTTGTTTGGATGTGATGTGAAGGGGTGGGGTTTCGGTACCATTTTATCAAACAGATATTGATTACTGAATCAGATTATCTGAAGCTTTTCAAATCTCTCATAAGCAGTAAATGATTTTAAAAAGAAGAAGAGAGAAGAGAACAGAAGAAGAAGAAAAGATTTGAATATAGATTTAACAAATACAGGGATTTTTTCCTTGGTACTGGATCTAAAATCAAACTCACTCTTTAAACTGGTAAAATGATTCTCAAACAATAACAGTCACTCATTGCAAATGTCCCCGGTATAGATGCAGATTTATGTCATAGCTTGATGCCCCTTCTTGAATTGTAATCATTGGCTTTTAGTTTTTTCTTTTTACCTGTCTGACTTGTTCTACAACAAACAAACAAAGTTCACCTTTTATTCCAAACAAAACTGCGAAGAAACATGTCAAATATACGGTGCAAACATTATTAAATGCACTCTCAAATGGCAGCCTCGGCAGAGTTTCTTACAGTGAAGATATTTCTCAAAGTTTGATAGTTATCAGATATATCCTTCAGTGATGAAAATCTCATCTCCATCTGCTCTGTCGGGCCACTAACATCCTGCTGTAGATTTCCCGTCACGTACAATCAGCATGCTTTGAGCCACCGGCTCACATTCAGTCTTTGAAGTAGTCTGCCTTTCCCTTCCCTGGTCCCATCTCCCATGCCAATACTTTACCTCCCTCAAAGCTGTGTTCCCATCAGTCCCTACTTATAACTGGGGCATGGCTGCAATTGTTGTGCAGCGTTTTCTACTGAATAGTGCTGAGTTTTGTGATAAATGCATACATCAGGATTTTCCTCTTATGTATGCAGTTTTGAATCTCGCCATGATGTCTGTGTGTGCACGTAGACCAAAACAGAGAATGACACAAACACTGACACACACACACACACACACACACACACACACACACACACACACACTCCACTGACTGCTCTTACTGCACAGACAGATCTGAGATGTCGATCTGCATAGCAGCGGGCCGTGCTCGTCAGACTTTCTGTGTCGGTAGTGTACATGTGGATTGTGATTTGTGTTTGCCTCTTCAGAGGAGCTTCTCCTGTGAAGTGCTAAAACGCAGAATTGATCTGTTTACTTCGCCTTCAAACACAGAACTGGTTCAATTGAAGCTTGAGCTGATGGGACCTCTTTGAGTCAATTGGACCAAACTGAAAATCACTAGCCAGTTATGTTGGTCTCTCTCCATGGATGATTGGATGACTTCAGTCAAATTCTTTAGTTGGGAAAAATAAAAATGAAGACATCACCTCTGGCTGGCGCTATCTTTGTTCTTTTTGATATTTTGTAGGCCAAATGATTATTGAATTCATCAAAAGACAAAAGAAAGTTTAATCAATAATGAGAATAATCTTATGTTGCAGCTCTTCAGTAAATTTCATGCCTTCAGTTGACTGATTGGGGGCAGCAGTATTTATAATTTATTCTTAAATATGTAAGTGAACATCACCCCAGTTCAGGCCATCCTGAACTGTCCAGATTTAAGGTTTTCACCATTGTTATCTGGACATCTAAATCACAGCTGGCCTGTTAGGACCGCTCCTCACATCCTGGTGGACACTGCTTATTGACTTGTGAGACTTAGTACATGACTCGCATCGCATACGTGTCTAATAGATTTGCAAGGAATCATTTCCAGCTCTGGCTGAAATAATTAAGTTGACATTCTCTCCCCAATGCAATTAACAATGAGCGCTGTCCAATCTGTGACCTGTTAGATGTTTGATTTCATGGACTGTGTCTTACATTACAAGCCCAAGACGCAGAGCACTTACCAACAGGAGGCAGAATGTGAAACTCATCAGGGATATGTGGTGTTAAGAGGACACTGCCTGTGAGGCATATCTGGTTCACTTAGCTAATTTTCTTGAGGTGTTGTGAGCTCTGCTTGCTTGTGTACAAATGGCGTAAATTAGCAGGCTTGCAAAATAGATTTCCATTTTGAATGTGAATTGACTTTGAAGATGAGTGAACGATAACTTTTTTAAAACTTGTGCTTGTAATTTATTGTTAAAAAAAAAAAAAAAGTCAACGTACCAATGTTTCCTGTTATTTTCCTTGTTGTTTTGATTAATTGTATCCAATGTGTCTGTGCATCTGTGATATCTTATGCGCGTGTGTGTGTTTGACTGTGTGCACATGCGTTACCTTGATGTACAGTAGATCAAGCAGCTCCTCAGATCAGACTGAGCGACTGAGAGCAGGATGCTGTGAAATTCAGATGCACCGTGTGCTGGAAGGGAGGCAGCCTCTGATGTATTTTTAGACGGGCTAAATAATGAATGCCTGAAAAGACAGCTAGGACCCCAGCTGCCAAACCTTCCCCTCTCCCTCTCTGCTCACCTGTTCTTGTACAAGCCTTGAGAAGCAGGGTAAGGAGGAGGGCGTCTCCACCTTCACCAAAGCAACCTGCTGCCTCTGTCACCGGCTGTCACAGGAAATGGCAAAAGATCACTGACGTGTCTCATCTGGATTCAGTTTGAGACTATTACTGCTCTTAAAGCTGGGAGGACATGTGAGAACCAGGTGATACTACTGTTTGTCACCTGTTTTCAGTGCAGCTTCAGCTCCTTTCTTTTATAGTCTCCATTAAACTTAGACTTTATTCCACAAAAGTCTTTGTTAGTGATGGTAGATTTTTTTTTTATACTAAACCGACATATTGAGATGAGCAGATTTATCTGCACAGAAAATATAAAATATGCTTCCTTCATATCTCAGAATATGTTGTTTATTCTTGAAAGCATCAGCATAATCATACATAGTCAATTAACCGATAAAGAAAAATAGTTGCTGATTCTTAAATGTGAGGATTTGTGGATTTTCTCAACGCTAAATGATTAATCAATTATGCAAAGTGAATACTTAACAGGTCACTCAATAATGAAAATAATCATTAGATGCAGTCATGCCTTTACTTATCAAACAGCTGCAGTCAACTGTTTCCCACACGCATTGCGTTGTTGCTGCAGTCATGTCAGCGCCGATCTGCTCCTCCATCCTCCACCTCCCTCACACTTCTCTTTTAAACAGTCCTGGAAGGGATAAACTGTTATTTACCCCCTCCAACCCCCAACCGTCCTCCCA
>CM076649.1:1479787-1498686 GCA_038496675.1 Rachycentron canadum | reverse complement strand
TGTATAAGAGACAGCCCCCCCCCACACACACACACACACACACACTCTCCCACCACCTCCCCAACGCAGAACAGCCACAGAGTGATGGAGGATCAGATTATTAAGATGCCACAGACCCACAGGCAAGGAAGCAAGGGAGGATCCATGAAGAGAGATGATTAAGGAAGAAAGGATAGAAGAATGGGAGATACAGTGCAGAGGGTGTGTGTGTGTGTGTGTGCTCTTCAGATGGCAAGTGGCAAAACCAGGCTCTAAAGGGAGGAGTCCGACAGAGCCTCTTCACAAACTAAATGTCTTAAATTCCTCTCCATAAATGCTGTGGGGCAGATTAAAGGGATGATTACACAAGCAGCGGGGCACTCATTAAAACATACCATGGATAACAATAGCAGTGTCACCATCTATATTCCCACTGCTAAATCACCACCAGTTTATGGTTAAATATAGAACTTGTGAATCTGCTGGCTTAAAAAATTTTATATGTTGATAATATCTTTGTCTTGATTTTTGTAAAGATGTAAAAAAGCTCTAGTTGAGGTCCCACCCTGTTCTCTGTCTGAGAGATAAGCAGAGATTTGGCGAATCTCTCATTATGAGCTCATTAGTCAGTGTGAAAGAAGAAAGATCAGAGGTGGTTGTACTGGCTCTGTGGGAGCCCCAGAGGTGTGTGTGTGTGTGTGTGTGTGTGTGTGTGTGTGTGTGTGTGTGTGNTGTGTGTGTGTGTGTGTGTGTGTGTGTGTGTGTGTGTGTGTGTGTGTGTGTGTGTGTCTCAGTCACACCAACTTACCTGGTTGGTAATTCAGTGCTAAGATTTCGATTTTTCTTCTGGAAAGCTGCTGTAGTAGTTTGATGGATGTGTCATTGTTGCCATGGCTCCATGTGACCAGATGAGGTCAGTCAGATTGTGAGTCTCTCCACACCTTCAGTCTGTAACTGTGATGTTTTGCTGCGTCGAAGAAAATATTTTTTTCTCCATAAGACAATTGTGTTGCCTACTTTTAAATATATTTTAATACAATGGCAGATTTTGAATTTGGAGCTGAAACAAGTAGTTAATCAATGTAATCACCCAATCAATCAAAAAACAAAGATTGTTTAAATAATTTCTGTAATTTTTCAAGCAACAGTAGTTCAAGATACTGTCATGTGACCCTAAATGAAATGAGTTATGGATTAAACAGAAAACACTGAGATGAGATGACATCAGCCTCTTTAGCTTTAGGGAGCTTTGATGGTGATTTTTAACTATTTGACCAAAAAGATTACTATAATAATCAACAGATGACTCAATAATAAATATAGTTGTTTGTTGCATCCCTATTTATATTTTATTTACATTTTAGCTATTAACTCTTGTAACACTCAACATTCATGTCTGTAGAGTCTGTTTATTATTTATTAAATTGATGATGTTGATGATGAGACACTGTAGTTGTGGGACTGTAGTCGTTGTCGAACTTGATACTGTTGTTATTGATCCATCCTCCTTTTTCTTTTCTTTCTAGATTGTGCTTTGTTTTAGAAAAAAATTAAAATGAGGTTTATATGGTCATAGGGCACTGATACAGACTTGTGAATGATAACATGACACACCTGAAGTCAAAATGAGGGTATTTATCTTAACAATGGGGAAAGGGAGGGAAACGAATGTTAGTAGTATAAATAGTATAAAAATAAATATAAGTAGTCACATGCAAACTCAAATTATAATATACCAATGCCTATATTAAGTTTGCCTGCATCTCAGCAAGAATAACACACACCTGCAGATTGGTAATAATGTGTAACAAATCAATACAATGGCTCCATACAATAAACATTCAAAGGCAGCAAAAGGCAGATGACAGTTTTTGAGAAATATTGTACATAATAGATAACCACCAGATCTAAACATAGACAAAAACTACTGTTGTTCATAAAACAAAACTGAGGCCCGATGGGAGCTGTGCAAATAAAATCTCACTCAGCAGAGGAGGCTCAGATTGGGAGATGGCAGATGAAGCAGCCGTTGTTCTGAAAACCTTGAGGGAACATCCCATCTTCACCGTGAGTCGATAGGCGCAGCCATTGTCATGTTTCCTCTGCTAATAGCAAAGACAATCAGCCGCTGTTTCTCTGTTACTCTTTTATCAACATGACTCCTTTGATCTTTGTTTTTTGGAGCCACATCTCTGAGGTCAGCCTTTCTCCTTATTATCTCTGTGTCAGCAGTTTCCATGATGCAGCCAAGGAAGCCTGAGCCTGTCCGGAGGGCTCCATCCAACTTTTCAGCCTTACTAGTCAAAGCTAAGCACCTGTCACTTCGACACATGACTCCTTCTCCCCATTTGTCACCAGCCACACAGGGGGGGGGTTGATGAGCCTTGTCCTGTCTCCTTACTGTCAAAGTGTATGAAACAGAAAAGATTTTTCCCTTCTTTTTCCCCTTTAATACAAGGCCACGCAATGTAGCTCACCTCAGGATCTGCTCAGTTAGAACATGTTTGTGCACTGACTGATTTAAAGATTTTTCTGAAATAGTTTTATTATTTGTTTAGTGGCATAATCAAGAAACCTCCCTCTTCACTAATGGCCTTTTAAGAAATTAGCTTTAAATGAGCAGAAACAAATTCTCAGCATCAGAGCTGAGAGCTCTACAGCTGTGCTGCAGTGAGTGGTCTGATGACAGTTTCAGATGTAAGAAATTGCATCATGAAAATAAGCACCTTGTATGGTGCCTGCTTTAATGCACATAAGGATATTTAGGGCTTTAATCAGCTTATCCCATGATAACATCCCAGCGTAGCTGGCTACTAAGTTATCGTCTTAATACCATAAGAGGAGATTTGCCCAGCTTGGTTACAGTGACCAGCTTTGAGCTTGAAAACCTCTTGGCTACAGTATCTCAAGAGTGAGGAAGGAAAACATTTTTGTTTGTGTTAAATATTACTGCATGTCTCCCTAATATTTGACTTAGTGCGGCAGAAAACCCAGAGCTTGAAGCCAAAATACTGCACTATGGGTAAATTCGAAAGGACAGAGGCAGGGAATATAAAATCATGTAAGACCAAATTATTAATATCCAAGAACAAGGGCTTGTTTACATTCAACAAAAAGAAAAGAAACAAACATCATAGTATACTCAGGAATAGAAAGCATCCCATAATCTCTTCACAATACCACAACATGTATCATCACCTCTTTTCAGGGCTACATCTCCTTTAATGGTGTCTTTAAATCTAGCTAAAAATGCTATGTTCTTGTCCCTGCTGCAGTTGCCATAGATACCCAACATGGCCTACAGGACAGAGACATCACTAGAAGAAATGTTTAGATGCCAGACTTGTTCCATAAGAGCAGAATAACGGCTCTATTAGAAAACAGTTGTAAAGAGCAAAGGAGCAGAGAAGCACAGAGAGAACAGTCACCTGAACTGAGCAGCTCTCCAACATTTATTACATCATAGTTTGTCAGCAACTAAAAGTGTTGACAGCTCAACAGGCCTCAGATACTGGTGTTATAAGCAAACTGTGTGCAGGAGCAGGCGTCATTCATCTCCACCTTTACTATGGATACAGTCCTATTTGACTAAATCCAGGCTAAAACTCTTGCTCAACATTAGTCCGATTGAAATTAGAAAAGGCATTGTGTGTTACCATCAGAATAATTTCAGCAATTGTCAGACATGTTGCTAACACTTTTGTAATTGAAAGGAAGAAAGAAAATAATTTAGAGATGCATCCAAGTCGCTCCCTCAGCCTCCAAACTTCTGTGGGCAGGCTGCAGTATGTGAGTGAGTGACAGTGGAGCTGGCAGGGACACCAAGACCCAAACTGTCTAACTGTTGTACTGTACTACTGAACAGTTTTCCCAGTTATCTTGTGGTTACACAGCTAGCTTTATCTAGCTTTACACAGAAAATAGTTGTTTGCTGCTGTACTATTGCTTAAAATCTTATGTATAGATTTTTTAAAAATGGTGACGTTTATTAGTATTGGTATTAATATTGTATTTTTGACCCTTTTGTTACTTGGTATTGGATTGAAATCTGAATTTGTGGTGCTTCACAAACAGTATTTTGTTAGCAGTGGTATTGCAAAGTATGAGGAGCTGCCTAAAATGGTACAGCTGACAAGCTATTTGCTTATTAGCCTGCCAGGAAGCACTTTCCGCTGGTGGTATTATTTATACAGTACCTAACTCAGTAAAAGTGCAGGACAAGACGTGTCCATTTTGTAGATAAGAAGGTGACATCGAAGGCGCGCCCTTTGTTATGTGGACGGCTGCTGTCTGGCTGTTGTGGCCTTATGACAGAGTGATGACATTGCTGTTTTATGCAAATACAGTTTCTGATCTTCACAGAGAAACAATGGCAGTCAGCCTCCTTCACACAAACGCATGTCATTAAAAAAAAGGATCTAAATCTAAATTTCTTCCTCCTTGCTCTCTGGTTCTGATTATTTTTCTCAAATTATGCAACTGCAAATCCAAATGAATATAAATTTTAAATTTTTTGCAAAATATGTGACTGCTGTACACAGACTTTTCATGTCTCTCGGTTCTTTCCCGTTGCACTTGCTGACAGGATCTTGCATGATTTGGTGGACTCTGACTTAATTCATAATTCCAGTGGCTCTCTCCTCATGTACATCACACAGGCAGCAGTAGCAGTAGCAGTGTTGTGTCAGGCTATCTGTCTTTTCCAGACAGACTAGCCATGCATGTGGCTCAGAATAGAGCAGCTGGGCTGGCTCTTAGACTGGGGCAGTCAGTGCTGTCTCTTAGACTGGGGCAGTCAGTGCTGTCTATGGTCAAAGAAGAGCAGGCAGAGATATGCCCTGTTAAGCTGAAGCCAGACACGGCCCTGCGGAGAGCCTGTATCAGCTATTCAGCAAAGCCTGGGCTGTGAGCAGTGGAGAGGCACTGGAGTAATGGGACACAGATAGAGACCACCAGAACCACCAGATAGACAAACTGGATGAAGAACAAAACTGACGGCCCTCTGGAAGCATCCTGGTAGTTTTTGCTTTCCTCAGTCTGTAAAACACACACAATCACATAAACAATAAGACCACAGAGAAACACACACAAAAAAGCGTGCCCTCACCACAAACTTAAATTTATCAAGAATAAATCTAGACATGCACCAGCACATGCTCACTCTACACTGCTGTGTATCTTAGATTTAGCGCCCATGCAGAGTATTTCTCTGGCGGAACAGGTCTGAGTTTGGATCTCAGCTGGAGTTTGGACATGCCCGCTGCACCAGAGCACAGGGCCACAGGTGTTGTGACAACCACACAGGCTGATCGATCAATTAGGAGAATAAATAATGCTCTACAAACGCTGTCCCAGCTGGTTCACTCTATGATTGATTCTCCACATGCTAACAATACTCAGAGCGGATTATTGGCTGATTATTTGTAGAGACACAACCTTCTGTTCCACAAATCTTCTAAGAGCCAGCACTTTATGCAAAATAACATGTGTAAGAACTGAGGATATTGATCACTGTGCTGTAATTCTGTCTGACAGAGTTATTAACATGGAACTGCGTTATGATGGAGCTGCTGGTGAATGGATGAGTCAGTCACTGATATTCTACTTCAGCCTTTCTCTCAGATCTGAAGGCTCTTTATTCTTCTCTTGTCTTGCTTCCACACATCCTGATGATTTTTGCTGTCTTAGCTTTTAGTTTCTCTTCCGTATCTGCCACATCTGTTTCTGCTTTGTAGTGATCACTCGTTTCAATTTTGGTTACACAACACAATTGGCACCGAAAAGCTTTGCAGTGTTTATCCTAAACCATTTGAATGCCTTAAATAAAAGCTGATCACTGTGAATAGGCCACCAGATACTGTCTGCATGATTGGAAAAAAAAGTGGTTGCTGAGGGTTAGGAGGGGACTTTTTCAATTATAGAATTGATTGGTGGCACCGATTTGAATCAAAATGCTCAATGATTCGCTAATTGCCTCAAAAGTGATGTGGCTTTGTTTGTCCAATCTTTATGTATGAGGCTCTGTTCTGGACAAAAGTCAAATTATGCAAGGGAGAGATGTGAGGAAGGAGTATTTGTAGGGTTGCAACGTGTATTGAAAAAGCAACTGCAAACAAATGAAAGCATCTGTTTGTGCTGCATTTGTTCAATGTTCATGACTTCCAGCACATACATAAAACATGAAACCTCACACTGGAGAGACATTGTGCTCACGGGGAGCTGATGCTCATATTCTTACTTTTTCTCCCTTAATACTGACGTCAGTACTTAAATTGGGAGTGTTTCACATACCAGTCAGATGCGTCTCGCCTTTTTATTTCAGTTTAAAATTTGTATAAATGGTCGTCAGATTTTGAACATATAACATGAGGTAAAGTAAAGTACCAGTGCTTTTTAAAGTTAATCATTATATCTGTAAAATATATCTAATACCATGGCAAAAGCAGTCGCACTACTTTTTTGTAGCTATTGCTATATGGACATCGTTAGCAATAATAGCTTCTAATTTCATTCTTTTACTGTTTAGATGACTCTATCAGTGGAAACCAACCCTCTTTTGTTGCTTCTATTTCTATCACTTCTTTTCTTGTACTTAGGTTAACATGCTAACCAGTTAGCCCCGGGCAGGTTGGCCCGTCTCAACATTTTCCGATACCAAGTCACTGTAGAGTCCAGACTTCCCTGAAGTAGTAGCCCGGGCGTTTTATAATGTCTTGTCTTGTAAATACAACAATGGCTGAAGCTCTTGCCAAGACTGTTAAGTAATCAGCTATTAATGCTAATGATGGCAATAGTATTAAAACTTACAAATGGCTCCTTTTAAAGCCAGAGAACGATTGTGTCCACACCGTTAAAAAGAGTTGACATCAATGATCTAAGACACGATGGCTTGGGATTTGGCACTTGGCTCATTTCTTTGTCACATTGTTACCCACTACCTCATTTTGCAAAGGATTTGTAGCAAATCAGATGAGATTTTGCTACTTAAATTTCCTGCGGATGGTTTCATGCTTATTCTGTGCAGTGTCTCGTCTGGCTGCCTGGCAACCTCACTGTGGCTCTAGGAAGCAATTTCTCCAAAGTGTTCATCGAGACATAGTTAAACTCTTTCTGTGTTTGAATATATATATAGAAATATATGTATATGTGTGGTGCATGTGTCAGCTTTAGAGGGATTGTGGGTGTATATTTGAACTTTGGAAAAGAGTCAAGCAAAGCTAAACAGCTTCTCACTCCAGCTCTATACTGTACACAAACATGAGAGTGGTATCAATCTTCTCACATATAATTCTTGAAGAATTGAATAAGCATTTCCCAAAGTATTCAAATATTTAAGATAATCGCTTCTGCGCAAGCATTCAATCAAATGCACATAGCCAATGATCTGCAACTTCAAATAGAGGTGTCTATTTTACACACATGCTGCAGGCTATAGTCTCATAAACATTTCTCCAGAACACCTTATACTTACATTTTAACCTAGTGGAATTTGGCTTTGCTTTTCTACAGTGATACATCATACTTCTTGCTTAAGTAAGCAGTGTAGAGGAGACACAGAGCTTCAGGTAGAACTGCTGATTCTTTCGGGAGAAGCCCACTGGTACTAAACTGTCATCAGGATCATGGAGGCCAGAGAAAACTGACTTATATGTTTCTGAAGTTTTACCTCACATTTTTCTTGTTTGGGCAGTGGCGTGGATAGTCAAGAAATACCAGCATTGGAAAAGATCCTTTGTTACTGTCTTGTCAAGACAAAATTGGTAAAGCTGGGCCTTCTTTTACACAATGTCTGTACTACCTCTTACTTTAAATGTAAATGTCCCACAGGACTGAGCAAGGGGCGATATTTCTGTATTTGGCTCATTTGTCAGGCCCCGTTGAGTCCCCCCCTCCACCTTCAGACCAAATCGTGTCTGCCACTGTTTATTCCTCCTGACTCTGTTCAAGAGTGGAGTCTCTTTATGCGTCCTTTCATTGCATCAACAGACATTGGACTGAGCTCTCTCTCAGGCAACCTTGACCACACTGACCAATCACAGCGTAAACAAGCTCTCTCCTTTTTTAGACATGTTTGTTATTACTTTGGAGGCTGATACTTTGGAGGTAATAACATCAGGGCTATGGTGATTGTCTCTCTTTGGGGCAGACAGCAGACTAATTGGTCCCATCTCCTCTTGAGTAGATGTTCCAGGAGCTGGGCATAATCTCATTACGCAGAGGCAAGCAGCCGCTGCCGGGCTGTGTTGGGAGAAAAAGGAAGTCCCTTCGTTCATGTTGAGCTGGCCAGAGGCAAAAATCCTCCTAAGGAGACCGCTGGGCATATGGAAACTGTGTCAGCTAGGAATTTTCAGGCTGACAGCTCCTTGTGTGTGTGTGTGTGTGTGTGTGTGCGCGCACATGCGTGTTTGCACTGATGCGAATGTAAGAACCTGAAATGTTGTTATTCTTTGTGGGCACAATCATCTCTTTATGAATAGTACAGGTGCAACTGAGGTCTGCTGTTACCACAGTGACTGGCTTTACTATCAACAATAAGTATTTCCATCTTCTGTAAAACTACAGGTGCAAGAAGGCTAGGTAATGCACGAGTCTGAAAAATTATTTTATTTAGCCTCGTAGCTTAGCCAAATTTCTCCTTACAATAATTGTACTTGAAAAACACCCTGCTAGGCCCATTTACTTGGCACCATTTTAGCGCATTTCATTGGAATTTAAATGTGTCAGTCTATTCTGGTCAGCAAGTTTGATGAAGGCCAATAGTGTTTTAAGGGGATGTTAAAAGAGAAGTTTATATTTTGGTTTTTTTTAAAAAAATAAAAAAGGGAAAAGATTTATTTTGGGACTTGCAAACTTCTGAATCAGGTACAATGCAGTCAGGAAAAAAAATACAATATGACTACAGAAAGATCACAGTCTGTGCTGACACTAGCAGCACACAGAGTGACAACTAAAGTTGACAACACTCACTTCTCATGCATTTTAAACTCATTCCCGACATGAATTATGTCCATACAAATTATAGTGAAATGCTTATGCTGTCATGTACATTTTTGCTGTTTCTTCTTTCACGTAAGTGCAGGAGTTAAAGCAGAAATAGACTTGAGTGGCAAATACCTTCACCACTGAGACATCACTGAGAAAAGAAAAGGAAAAAAAACACTGACAAACCGACTCTAGACAGTTCTTTACTGTACAGTGTAAAGTTCGGGAAGCTGTTTCACAGAGCATGGGAACTGCTTCACACAAATCGCTTTCCAAATACTTTATTTCCTCTAAAATGTAAGAGTGTATTCACTGTTGGCTCTACCACTATAAACACGCTCTCGGTTTTCCCATCAATTATTAATAAATGTGTTTTGCAAAGAGTATACTCTTCAATTTTCAGCCCTGAGTTCTGTCGCCACCAATCACATCGAGATATAGTTGGATTTCCAGTTCTTATTTTTAATAAATCTTCCATGCGTCCCCTATCCTTACATCCATAGTTATTGCAGTGCGAGGGAGAGCAAACCATCATCATCACTAATCATTCTCTCAGCCAGCAGGTCTGACTAAGTACCCAGTTGAAGCTATTAAGTGACTTGTCAACAGCACTTTCCAGAGTGAGCTGCCTTTGGCTTTCAATCTAATCAGCCTTGATAGGAGCCAGCCGAGACCGTGCAGGATATCTCCTCTTCACCTCCAGCTCATCATACAATGGCATTAATTGTCTGTTTATCATCACATACCTGAACAATTAGCCATTAATCCAATTTTCTTTTTCATTTTGCTTTAATTAATTGGGCTTTTATAAGAGGAGGTGTTGATAACCTGCTACTTGTGTTGTTCAGGCTCTGATGAACTCAAGATCTTTTGACTCCTTCGTAGCAAGCAAAGGCCCCTGTCAGGGAGTTATCTACCTCATTAGACTTCTGTCCATCTGACAGCAAGGATGGACGGGTAGCTTTGCTCTATTTCAGAAAAGGAAACCAGCATCAGATTACGAGCAGGATTTCCTGCGGTCCTTTTCTCTCAGCCTTCCTTCAGAGCTCCTGCCAAAGTGATGGCATCTTATCAGTCACATGTTGTCAGGTTCACACTCAGCCTCATCTGCACTGATGTTACCTCTTTTCTTTTTGGCTTCCTCTCAATTCTTCCAAAACCATGGCATTGCAATACTGCATATTAAACCAACAATACTGATTCCAGTAAAAAATAAATAGTAAAAGCTTGTTGAAGTCACAAACTACTTACTAATTATATGTTCTACTCAAACACATGTAATTAACTCTTTTTTTAAAAGTTATTTTAGTTTTAGTTGGTTTATTATTTGCCTGCCCACATACCAGTAATTAAGATGGAATAGAAATATAATAATTTATTGACTAAATCTGGCAACAGAGGTGGGCAGAATGCCACGGATGAATGCAGTTTTGATGAGAAAAACAAACTAAACACTTTTGGGGGAAACGGAGCAACTGTATGTTGCCAGTGGTAACTGGCAGAGACCACTCAGCCTATTAAAGAAGAGCACCCTAAAATGCAAGTAAAACTTTTTATAAGATTCCAGTGCTTATAATAATTTACAAGCGCTTTTACTACTTTGCACTTTGCCTTATGTTACTTTTTATTTTTCCTTTGGCAAAAAAGATACATTGAATAAAACTTTAATATACGACAGAGGACTTTAAATCTGATGGATATGCACTGTGCTGATTAGGTCTCAACTTCTTCTAAGGCTTCATTATGAAGTGCATAACATTTGATAATATACCCATTTCAACCAAATTAACATTAGCATTGACTATTACTATTGATTTAATACACCAGACCCACCAAGCTGGTTCTTTACCATCATTTAAATGAACATTCAGTCACAGTTCTGGTTAATGTCCCAGCTCTATGTGTCTCATAACACACACACACACACACACACACACACACACACACACACACACACACACACACACACACACACACACACACACACACAAATCAACATGTCACCATATTCAGCTTCTATATTAGCTTTACTTCTTCTGCCATAGGAGGTAACTATCATACACTGGGACGAGCCTTTTCCTTCCGCTCCACATCTGAGGAAGTGTGTTGTCACCATGGCAACCACAGCCTTATCACACTTACATGAGCATAAATTAAGCTGCCAAGGTTTATTAGACAAATGCAGAGTTTAAAAGTGCAAATGTAAGTCAGTGGTAACATTTTTGTACATTTCTTAAGTGTTAATTTCCTCTCTGCATAATTGTGTGTAAGACAACAGCTGAAGCAGTTTTACATATATGGGGTATGCATTATGCAGTTTCAGCTGTTTAAGACAGTACTGTAAAGAGCTATGTATGAATTATTAAAGTTTGATATTATGTAATTATGAGAATTTCAATATGCAATATATGAGGAGAACATCACAATCTGAAAAGATTTATCTGTAAAGCTTCTGTGAAATTAGGTCATCTTTAATAGTAAGTGATGTGCAGGAATTATCTAGTGTATGTGTGGAGACCGGCGCCATGAAACATTCAAATATATTTACAAAAATGTGCTGCATCTACATGTTTTAATTTAAGTATATCAAATCTTTGTTCGAGGTACCATGTAGCTGGAGGTGCTGCCATCTATGGTGATTATCACTATCAAAATCAGAACCTATTTATTATTAAACAAGGTAATATGCTCTTAATAATTAATGTTCTGACTTTGTCATTTAGTCAAATGGTACAACATTGTGGGTGTCGATATCGATGTCATGATCGTAGTACTGTTTGCTGAACCAGGGGGTGTTTAGACAGGTAATACTGTACAACTTCATAGCGTAAAAAAAAAGTCTTAAGTATTGCATCTTGGAGGATTGAGGCTGAGGGAGCTACAGCAAATTTTGGAGCTGGGGATCTGTGTTGTTCAGGGTGAAGTTAAATTTCTGCCATCTTCTTTGTTATTGCCCCCAAGGGTGCCGAGGCATCCCTTCCGCTGCCTCAGCCTCGGCTCCAACTCTCCACAACAAAGCAGCACATTTACCACATGTACAGATGCAAATGTTACAAGACTGGAGCCACCTTAAGAGGAAGATTTGAGTTCTTCTCTGTTGTGAATCTCAGGTGTTTGCTGATCGCTGGCATCTCCACCTCCTCACCCTGCTCTGTGACAGGTGTGAGTGGTTTACTTTACTCTGCATCACAAATGCGGCAGCAGTTCTCCCAGCTCAATAGTCCTCGATGCAACAACCAACTAAGGTCTTCCCTACTCCTACGCTCCATCTCCTCAGCTGTGTCTTCTTCTTTATTTGTGCACACAGGCAAGTGTCTTTAGGCACACAAACAGTTATTGATTCAAAATCATGTCATGGCTTGCCAGCATTATTGCGAAATTCTCAGTGAGCATAGATGCCTAGATGTGAAGAATTATACTAAAATGATTATCACTGTGTTTCTGTGCCCACATCAGCTCTGTGGAGCAAATAAAATCCTTAAAAGCAACTTCTCTGCTGCAGTGATGTCTCAGCAGTCTTTTGCAGTCTGCTGAAGAATTTACTGTAATTCAGACAGTAATATTATTTGAAGGGGAATTATGAATAATTATAATACTTAACTGAAATTATTCATCCAACGGGATAATTCCTCCAAAAGCTCATATAATAATAAGATGGACCTTTTCGCTGGCAAGACAAGAGAGGCTGATGGTTATTATTTCCTGTTATTGTTACAATTAATAATCAAAACAGGCTTTTCCATTTTAGTGATTTGATTTTCCAAGCACAGGAAAACTGTTCAGTCTTGCTGAACACACATTAACTACCGCAACTATACTCCCAAAGGATAAGGAAACCTTAACCGCACCCAGTGAATCAATAAATAGCAGGGGTTATGGATTTGGGGCTAATATGAACAGGTGGAATGAACTTTACCTGATCAGCAGGGAGTCACATCAACAGCACAAGAACACAAGGATCAATAGCCAATTTAAGTTACAAGTTAGTGAAAGCTCTAGTTTCATAAAGTTATTAGAAGGTTTGTGAGGAGGTTGGCTTGCACCCTGCTGAGTCTTGCAGTGCAGCCAGTGATTCTGCTGGAGTCCACATCACTCTTTCAGTTTCTCTGGTCATTTTTTTTTTCTCAGGAATTTCTGTAACAATTTGATCTCGACTGTCTCACATGCTTTGGTTTGGCAAAACACGTGGATCGTAATGTTTTCACCCCCTCTTCTCTCTTTGGATTGTGCATACTAGACATAGCAAGATGAGCACAACAACACCAAAATAATGATCCAGTCTGCTTAGGTTCTGTGCATTCATGGCCAAACCACATGTTTGTCTCAGCTATTTTACTGAAAGTTGTTGTTGTTTGGTGCTTATGTGTCTGTGTGTCACTGGGGCATAGTCTTTGTTGTGCAGTAAGTCTGGATGCTGTTTTCCCTTGTCTAATTGTTACAAGGCTGAATTCTTGGGTCTGACTCTGACTTGTTTATGCCTGCATTGCTAATTCTTGTTTGTGGGATGATCCACATTAGCACTCATCCGGTGTTCGAATTTCACTGAAACATTTTGCAACTAATGGTTGAATATTGGCACCGGCTGACTTGTGCGTTGTGAAAACAAAGGATGAGTGGGGTGTTTACCAGGTTACAGTAGGCTGATCAGCTCACAATGTTAAAAGGGCCTAGAGGAGATGTGCACATCTGCACATGATGGCTGTGCCAGGCTTGTCCATTGGACACCTGGTCTGTGAAAAGGATCTGCTTAACTTGATACTAGTTATTGCCTGGACAACTAGACCTCTCTACATGGTTGTACTGATTCATGTCATCCATAATCATGTGCTGGCCTTTGAATAAAGTGCTGGTGATGTCTGTGTGAGGTCTGTTATCAAAAAGTAAGAACCTGGAATCAGCGCTTGCTGTAAAAATCTCTTTTTGCCATTTGCAGTCATTTGCAGTAAATTAGTAAATCAATGCCACTAGGACTGAACACATACAAAGAATTAATTCATCTCAAATGTTGATTCTTTGGTTAAAACCCATGAAATTATACAGCTTTTTGTCTTTACCTTAAACTTATGCAGCCTGTTTTATCATTATCAATATTCAGTGGAATTCTTTCATGATATTATGATCTAGTGCTGAAACACTATTTGAGTGTGTGCTACTTACTGCCAAATAGAAAATGAATTAAATTGGATTTCTTTTTAATTTGTCTTTTAAAATGTGTTTTGGACTAAAAAGCAAACAGAAGACCAGTTACAGATAGTTGTGATTATCACAATTTTTGTGCCTTTCTTTTGTTTTTTTTTTAATTTGCTTTTATGTAATTTGGGTTAGGGTTTGTCTAAATTAGTAATCTTTCAAATACACTGTAAAATCTAACAAAATTAAGCTAATATATATTTATATGTGACTTGTAAATTTTTTATGTTGTAATATCAATGTCGGAAAATGTTCCCTTAATTATCTTATGCCCTTGGTAATATAGTTTTTGCCTTTAATGAAATTGCCAAGCCCTGATCAGTTTAGTCATGGCATCAGTTTTTGCTAGTTTCACACCATTACTGATCTTGAGATGTGAGAGGACGTCATGGAGCATGTACCTTAATGTCGTATCTCTTTATATGAGCCTGGAGAGCCCCTGGTCGCCTTCTGGGGCTGTACGAGTGGCTTGTCAGGCATCTGTTTTAGCTGCTTGTTGGACCAATTTGTGGCCGGCATTAGGCTTTCATTACAGGCTTCCCAGTGCACGCACACCTTGTAAGATGGGACTTAATTAAGTTTATGCTTTCCCTGGCAGACCCAGGGGCTGGCTGCTTGCTTCTGCTGCCCATTGTTGATTTATGTTGAGTCCTCAAGGACAATCTGCTTCCACTGCCACAGAGCAGATCAGAAAACAAACGCTAGTTCATTGCCAGCTGTTTGGGGATCATATCTCCCAAATACGGTCGCAGTGTTCAATTTTTATCTTGTCTTGTTCTCTCGTTTGCCCTCTTTTAAGAGAGTTTTTTAAAAAAGCTGAAGTTATAAACACTACCTCTTTATACGTCATCTCTCTCTCTCAAATGCTTTTATCCCTCTGCACAGGTGACTCGCTGTCACTGGAGGAATTATGTGTTCAGATTGTCCATGAGTCAAATTTGGCACAAACATCCAATTGGAGTCAAGGATGAAATGATTAGATTTTGGTCAAAGATCAAAGACATGGTGAACTAAAAAACACATTTTTGGTCATAACTCTTTATAATAATATATATAATAATAATATTTATATTTATATATACACTAATATGCAACAATTTAACATACATGTCCAATAGGATGAATCATAAAGTGATGACGTTTTATATCCAAAGGGTCAAAGGTCAACTTCACTGTGACGACATAATGTTCTGCAAAAATTAAATAAATAAAAGACTTTTCTGGTGATTATTCAATGCTGTAACTCAGGAACAGAAGGGGAACTTGTGACCTTATTTCACATTCAGTCGGATACTGAATTGGTGACACTAATCTTGTGCCCCCACCTTAAAGCTGTGGGGATTGTATAGATCTCTGGTGCTTTCAGGTTAAAAAGTCAGTTACTAGTGACACACCGGGGGCTCACCTGGTGGATCATGTACCATTATGGCTCAATCCCAATCGCAGCGGCCTGGGATCGAGTCCGACCCATGGCCTGTTGCTCCATGACATTCCCTCTCTCTCTCCCCAACTTTCCTGTCTCGCTCTCCCATTGTCTACACATGTGTATTATGTGAGTCTTGACTCACACAACTGGACTGGTTGGTGGAGGCAAACAGCTATTGGGTGGTAATTCTGTCACTTCTGTCAGCCGACTCATAGTGTTTATGTATTCTCCTCATGTGTCTGAATGGAGTAGGTAGTATGTCAATGCAATTTATGTATCTCAGTCTAAGTGTTTGCATTTTATGACCTACCTATACAAAGACTTTTCTTGTAAACCTGGAGGCCATCATCTTGTCTGACAGGAACCCCGGCCTGATCTTGGCCACAGCTTATCTTTCACACGGTAGCCCTCCGCTGTGTCAGTGTCTGGGAAATATGAATGCAATGCAACGACAAGATATATGGTGCCACTTTGACTGACAGAAAGCCTCTCAAACAATGACATCTCTAGTCAAGGTGTTAGAGGTTTAATTTCTAAGCAGCAGTTCATCATGTTTCTTTCTTCAGGTCTTGTGAAGGGATTGAATTGTATGTTTTTTTTGTAAATGTGCCGTCTTTGCCCTGTATCAGTTGGGCTTCAGCATTTCCACAAGAGGACCTGCCTCTTGTTCATTATAAAGAAAAAGACATTTGTCTGTGCTGGGCTTCTCTTTGATGTGCACTTGCCTTGCTGTCAGCCACAATAAATGAGATTCATCTGAGAAGCCGAGCAAGACAAATAAATCCAATAAGGTTTTGTCACTCACTCTGTGTGTCCTTTAGTGACATCCTCTCCTCCTCCTTCCTCCTGCACTCTCTCTTTCTCATTGTGCTTCTCAATCTCTCACTCCCTTTTCTCTTTATATCTGCTTCTTTTTATACACTCTTTGCCACTCCCTAGTGAAGCACAGAAATTGTTTACCTCTTCAGATGGAAAAACGGTGCTCGGTTTAATAAACAAATGTACCCCTTCACCACCCTGCCACCTCAGGGAGTCTTAAAGAGAGCCTGACTGCTTAGCATTTTTGTGTGCTTTGGAAGCTGCTGATGCTTGTGTAGCGCAAAACCCAAAAGAGTGACAGAGTAGCAGGATAAGGTCTGCCAGATGCCACATGCCAGAAACAGCACCACATCCATCAGCTGCATTCTCCACATGTCTGCCATGCCCAGGTTCATCCTCTGAAGCCTGGCAGGAGGCGAGCTCCTAGCAGGTCGACAGACATGCCGCGTGATGCCGGGCACAGGCACAGGCACAGGCACAAAAGACAACTGCTGGCTTTAAATGTGTTGCTGCATCGCATTCAACTGCGACACATGCTCGAGCTGTGTTCAAGCGCAACCTTGGCATCGCTTCAAGGAGCAGGAGCAAACCTGTAGATGCACCAGAGAGAGACAGCAATAAGGAAAGTTGGGTCCATGCCCAGATGACTCTTTGTTTATGTCACAGGGTCACTTGTGCAACACATTCCTGCACAAAAAAACAATGAGGGGGTAGAGTGTGACAGACTACAAGTATTGGTGAGCAAACTTTGAGCCCATCTGTGATTTAACTCCTGTTTGACACTAATTAGATGTACTGATGATAACACAGCTGGGACAGGACTTGAAGGAGAAGAGCTTTGTGCAGACAAGTTTGCTGCTGCTGGTGCAGCTAAGAAGTGAACTTAGAGTATGTCTTTCCTCACAGCGCACAAAAAAATACCCTCAACACGTTTGTGGGAGTCTAGCCTACGTCCTACCCCAGCAGAGAATTTTCATCTTACTAATTGGCTTTAAAGCTTGGACAGAGTAAATGAACAGTTTTCTTTTTCTTTTTTTTTTTTTGGTTTATCAGTGCTTGGTGTTTCATGTCAGTGGGGTTGTTATGGGCCCTGAATGCAAAGACACTGCGCACAGTTTTGTTTTGGAAATGGTTTTGTTATTCTGGCTCACCCATCTGTGACTAACTGTTCTCATTTTCGTTATTGAGAAAGACAATGCAAGTGTAACAGCATGGGGATGTACTTAGCTGCTGAGTCAATGGGATTGCTGCAGGAGTGCTTCGAATATTCAGAACAACTCACTGACATGTTGTAGACTGATTTATTAGAGTAATTAAGCAAATTACACCCTTTAATTAATCAGTTTTCTAGCACATATGTTTGTGATAGTTTTCATGATGTAACACCAGTTTATAGTGTTAAAGATAAAGAATTTCCTTTAATCATTTTGAAACCATTTCCAAACCAAACCATCTTAATTAAAATGTCATAATGTTTTTCACAAAAAAAAATTAAGTGCAATAATCCAAACTACTCAAAAGGAAATATTGTATGTGAGGCTTTAGACTTGAGCAAAGACTCTGATGTGTGATCGCTGGGAGCTTTGTAAAACTTAATGTAATGAGCCTAAGAAGTTTTTCTTTGAGGTGAAAACACTGCAGGCTGTAATGATATTAGAATAATAAATAATCTCAATTGGAATTGCAGAAAGTTCTTCAAGCATGTGTGCACAGGAAAACCACACTGATTTCATGATTAGCTCAGAGTACAAAAAGATTTAGCAGGAGGATTTAGTCTCCCTGAGTGAACCAGATGCAAAACCTTGCATCTTGGTAGAGCAGTAAGAAAGTCTCTGAACATATCAAGAGACACAACACCCACAGATTTAGGATCCATTAATCAGACAGAATAAATATGCAATAGGGGCTGCTGCGATGCAGCCTGCTGCCTGTCTGGCTAACAAGGCTGGCATCCTGCAGCTTCCCTCTGAAAGAAATATCTATCTTTTTCAACGGACAAAGCTCTGAGCAGCAGGCGTATGTGCTGTTGCTTGCCTCTAGCTGTCTCCTCACTGCCTCCTCTTCTCATCTCTCTCTTTTTTTTTTTTTTTTTTTTTTTTTATTAAATGCTGATGCTCACACTTCATTCATTCAGTCATTCATTCACTCACTCCCACTTTCACTCACTCACCAACAGCATCAATGACTATCAGTAGTGAACTTTTCATTTTGCTGTAAGACACAAGGACTGTGTTGGTGTTTAGGTGCTCTGCTGTGCAGAAGGACTGTTGCTTGAGCAGTATGGAAACACTGGTTATGAATGAAAAGCATCAGATTGTTGTTATACTGCAAAACTCATTTTAACATTGCAACTAATTATTTAGAAAACCACATTAGTCTTAACAAGTCTGTGAGCCATCATATTTTTTTTTTATTTATTTATTTTTGTATTTTTGAATGAAAATATAAAGTAAATTAATTTTATTTGCCGCCTCTCAACACCCCATATATATATATATATATA